>JBBPBX010012478.1:0-11817 GCA_038048925.1 Garcialebias charrua
GGCTCCATGGGTAAAAGCCCGGCCACCAGGTGCTCGCCAGCGTGCCCCTCCTCCGGGCCTGGCTCCAGAGTGGGGCCCCGGTGACCCACGTCTGGGCGAGGGAACATTGAATCCATTTTTTTTTACTCATCATAAGGGGTCTTTGGGCTGCACTTTGTCTTGTCCCTCACCTAGGACCTGTCTGCCTTGTGTGACCCTACTAGGCGCATAAAGCCCCTGACAGCATAGCTCCTAGGATCATTGGGACACTCAAACCCCTCCACCACGGTAAGGTGGCGGCCCAGGGAGGAGGGGAGCACAATCAAACACATAAAAACAATGGACTTTTGCAAATTTGAAATGCTCCCACCTTCATAAGGAGGTGCTGCAGGCATTTCCAGACTCATGACTTTACTCCATAAAATCAAATAAAGAGATATTTGTTGTTGTTTTATTCTTTGCCAGAGATGAAGTTATGGTCATTTTGAAAGTGTTTGTGGATGCAGTCATTGCAGCTTGTAGTCGATATTTAAGAAGCAGCATTGTTCTTTGAGATTATTAATTTTATTTGTATTTATTTTCTGTACCAGCTTAATCCTGTCAAGGGTCTCCACACATTTTGTCATTTTTTTAATTACGTTATAATTGAGAAGTATTACAGAAAATCAGTACTTGTTATAACTGCGTCCAAGCAGCCAGACTTTCTTGTGATCTTTTAACGCAGCCTTGATCAGTAAGTTTTCAGGCATTGTGAAGCTCTTTATTTTTCTTTTTGAACTCTTTGCTGCTTTTTCACTCACTTTAAGTCCAGCTGTTGTGTCTGACCATGACGGCATAGTGCAGAGTGCGCCTGAAACATGAGGCATGAAGGGTGAAGAGGAGGACAAAAGAAGAAGAGTCAGACCTAAATATGAAACCATCTCAAGCAGACGAACAACATCTGATAGTTGTGTCTTTAAGAAATTCAAAAAGTCCTGACACAGGACCTGAGAAATGCATCATCCTTCACTGTGTGTCAGGTTTTCACCCAAAATCATCTTTTTGTTGGTAAAATACTATTTTACATCTTAAACTGCGTCATTGTGTGTACAGATTCAGCTAAAGACATAGGAGCAAAATGTATCTTAATGACCATCTGCTCGTAGCTAACTGTCTAAAGATCAGTTTAAATATCATTTTCATCAAGACGTTTACAAGTTCACGCTTTGAGTCTCGGAGCGTTTTCGTGCCTGAATGATACATGGGTCAGAAAGTCTGAATTAAGATCCCTTCAAATTGTTACAAGGAAGTTTGGATTCTTGTAATCAAAATTTAAAAAGAGGGATTGATGAAGACTTTTGCACAGTACTGTACTTAGTATTTGTTTTTACAAGCTTTAAAATCAAAACTCTAACATGTAACATTTTAAGTACTGCATCATCATTTTGCCTATTTTGTTAACTAAGTAATGACACAGTGTGACATGCCATGTGTTGTTCATCAATGTGGATTTATCTGTTCACCTTTATGACCTGAAGATGATTTTAGATCCTGTCATAATATAAAAAACTTGCCCAGAGAGGATTGTACTTTCATTTTACACTGACTCATTGAATTTCAATTCTTAAAGAAGCTGCCAATGTCTAAAAAAACTAGTTTCAACATGCCCACAAAGTTCAGTCAGGTCATCTAAACAGTTTCTTCTTATGTTGTTGTTGTTGATGTTGTTGTTGTTGAAATATTCCGTCCTTCATCCAAAGGACTTCATCAGTCCGAGGAGCCACACACAAACTTGAGTCCCACAGCACACTACCATAGTGGACCAACCAGTTTGATGGTGATAAGATGGTTTCTGGGGCCCGCCCTGTCCCTTATCAACTCTTTTGAGGCAGCCATAGTCAAAGTGGTTCAAAACATCAAAGTTCATGCGCAATTATCCAGTTTGCTGGTGAAGATTCTCAGTCATCCAGGACATGATCAATCAAAAAAAGCGTTCAATACAGAAACGACTGGACTTTACAGTATTTGTAACAGAAGACGTTTCGTCCTTCATCCAAAGGACTTTCTCAATTCTGATCCATTATTATCCAGTTCCATCCAAAAATTTAATATTGATGAAGTTCTTTGGATGAAGGACAAGATGTCTCAACGTTAAAAAAAGGAAACCATCCAGATGACCTGACTGAACTATGTTGGATTATTTACCTGGATTACTGAGCATGAACTTTAATTCATTCATTCATTCAACCTTTATTTATACAGGCTAGCCTCGTTGAGTCACGGGGACTCATTTACAAGAGGGACCTGTCTCACTCACACCAAACAACCATCCACTCTCACACTCACACCTAGGGTCAATTTAGAGTCACCAATCAGCCTAACAAGCATGTTTTTTGGTCTGTGGGAGGAAACCGGAGTACCCGGAGGAAACCCACGCATGCACGGGGAGAACATGCAAACTCCACCCAGAAAGGCCCCGGACCGGGATTTGAACCGGCAACCTTCTCGCTGAGAGGCAGCAGCTCTACCAGTTGTGCCACCGTGCTGCCCTTAATAGTTTCAACATGTTTTCCCAGACATCAGTTTTTGGGACACCTTTTGGTTTGTGTTTCCGTTCATCTCTCTTGGTCATCCATCCTCTTCATCCTCCAAAATCAACGTTGCATGAAACTGCATGCCACCTTATTTTCAAGGTTTGACTAAAGCCCCTTCTCATCACAGGATAAAATTATAGTCTAAAACTCTGACATGAACGTCAGCGAGCGATATCCATTCCTTCAAGGTATGCTAGGCCTTTAATTTAGATTATGCATTCGCATTGTTTTATGATTTTGAATCTCCAAAATACCTCGAAACCATAGTGCATAATGGCTTTTCTTTCTTTGGCTAGAAAGATCCTGAATCATCCTGAAACTCGGCGGTTATGAAGCAGCTCAATTACCAGCTTGTTAAATTTCAGGAAATGCTGACGTCTTCAGGAAACGGCAGCGGTGTCATTCGTGCTACCTGCTCCCGGCTGTTAAGGACATCATGTCGTTGAGGAACGCAGATGGACTGGAGGGGTGAAGCGGGCCCAGTCACCTAACAGCCATTGCGTAAAACTGCTCAAGAGAGAAACTGAGACCTTTTCGTGCACGCCGTCCTCTCGTTACAACCAGTAGTGGAGAAAGTACTCAAACACTGTACTTAAGTAAAAGTACAAATAAACAGACAAAAATGTACTCTAGTAAAAGTATAAGTACCATATTAATGTTTTTACTTAAGTAAAAGTAAATGAGTTCTTGCTTTTAAAAATACTTCAAGTATTAAAGTAAAAGTACTTGCTGAATGTATTAACTAATGCAATGGTCTACAATATCAAGTGTGCCTATTGTATGTATATTTTCTGTAATACATGAATAGTGTTGAGTCATTTTAATGAACAAAGCTGCAGATATTACATGTTTCTATTGTGTTCACTCTGTGACACAGTTCACACTTGGACTTGTGATTCTGTGCGTCAGAATTTCAGGGATGACATGCAGAGTTAAATGACATTAAGCAAAATAAGAAAGAGGAATGATTATATATTTGAAAGTTTTTACTTAACACAGAACAAAACCAATGTGTCATTTTAACTGCAGTAAAAACATTTAAGTAAAAGTTGTCTGACAGAAAAAAGGAGCATTAGACCTAACAAAGGAACAGACTCTGATCATTTCAACTCCAGTTTGTCATCAACTCTAGTTAAAATATTATCTAGTCAACCTTGTAATGGGTCAATAGTGAACTATATTCTGACACCATTTTCAAAATGTAGACCTGAGTGTTGAATCATTTGGAGACATATCTTGTCTCCTAACATCCCATGAACTGACACATTTTAATAATGTGGCAAGAATTTCTTGTTCAAGTTCAGAAGAAGTTGGTTTTCAAAGTTTGTTTAGTCCATGTCTGGCTCTTTTGGGAGAGAGAATATGTTCTGCTGTACTGAACCGTCTTTCAATAATATTTCAATAGTCTTTCAATAATATTTCAATAGTCTTTCAATAAGGTCATGGGTGTTGTGTATCTTCTGGCTGACTCTCCGCGGTGGAATCCCTTTTGGGAGTGTTAGTGGTGCTGTGGGTGCTCCCAGCTCACTGACGTATATACATCATTGGTTCAGCTCTTCTTGAAGGCAGGTCTAATGTTACTTGTCCACTTTGAAATGATTCAATGGACCAACCCTTTTGACATCAGTTACTTTCAAACCAGTGACAAATGAAAAAGCTGCAACGTGAATGTAACTTGTAACTCAACACATTATAGTAGAAAGCACAGATACTTCATGTAAAATGTAGTGGAGTAAAAGTACCCACATTTAATTCTACTTAAGTAAAGTACAGATACATGAAAAATGTACTTAAGCACAGTAACAAAGTATTTGTACTTAGTTACATCCCACCACTGATTACAACTAATAACTGTTTCAAACTGCAGCTCTGGACAGTAAGGCCTGAGCAGACAATAGAACTGCAGCTGGAATCAGAGAGCAAGAAAACTACAACTCCAGTTGATATTAACTTTCCCTCGCCTCTTTGTGTCAGCTAATTCTGCTCACATTGCAGATTACAATGTTAACAAAGAGCTAATGGCGCGGCTCAAGCCTCAACAATTTGCCTTTATGCTCTTTGTGAAAAGCCGTGCGCTGGTCCAGATGTACCGCTTTATGTGTGAGGTGTCTCTTATTACACTCATAACAGCCTGAAACAGGCCAAGTCTC
Organism: Garcialebias charrua; assembly: GCA_038048925.1. Lineage (NCBI taxonomy): Eukaryota > Metazoa > Chordata > Actinopteri > Cyprinodontiformes > Rivulidae > Garcialebias > Garcialebias charrua. The sequence continues at coordinate 4,703 of JBBPBX010012478.1, forward strand.
TGGGATAGCCATGTCATGGCAGGCTTTGGCAAGGCTCCTCCATTGTTCCAGGGCATGTTTATAGCTTTGTACCTGATATATGATAACCAATAAGTAAGGGGTATTAATTACAAGACCCACACTCCACTCACTGGACCCCTGATAAATGCAAGAAATAAAAGCTGGGGGGTAATTTATGGAGACTACTTATTACAGAGAAATACAGAAACCTGACATACGCAGAAGACAGCGATTGGGGGAGGAATAAATAACATATATCCATTCCCTCTACCAAACCTTAAAGTAAATAACGCTGACCCTCTCAAAACAAATCACATGTAGTAGGACAGAAAATAGTTAAAATACTCAGTTGCACAAATTTCCCCGTTCCTTCTAACATTCTCTTTTCAGGTCATGAAGAAATAACACAATTACTTTAAATGAAAACATACCCAAAAATACACAATGGTAGCCTATTGTGGTGCGCAGGACACACTGTGGTCAGACCTCGTGGCTCCTGAACTAATAGGAGGCACAATGCCAGTTATTTTTTATGAATGTCGCCAAACAGCAAGCCAAACTTACCGTTACATGGTTGTTAACTTGCAAATTGACCATGTAAGTACCATTTGTGTAGCTGGTATTTGATGCTTTACCAAGACGTTGACACTTTGGTTAGAGCTCAACTTAGTCATGAGCTGCAGACTACAGTAGCTTTGTGTACAGAAACAACATGGCTGACCATCAGGAGATACTTTGGAGCTTTTTGGAAAGGTTTTAAACCAATAATATCTTGCCTGTTGTGGATAATGTATCTTTGTGACAGATCTCAGTTTGGAGAAATGGAATCAAAAACAGAACATTTAACCCATTTGCTGTATGAATGGGTAAACAAGGGCACAGATTGTGCTGTAAAGAGCTTTGAGTTTGATAATATAGAAAGTCACAGTACAGTCCATTACCATTACACTCCTTTTAAGTTTCTATTATCCGGTTATTATATAACAATTTCAATTCAGTTTATTCATACAGCGCCAAGTCACAGCAGAAGTTGTCTCAGGACACTGAACAGAAACATTCAAATATAAAAAGTAAATTAATAACATGATTTATCTGAGCAGCAGACTGCTTTGAGTTTAACTCCATCACAGACTCTCATCTTGAGCAAGCATGCAGGCGACAGTGGAAAGGAAAAACTCCATCATGAGGAAGAAACCTTTAGCAGAACCAGGCTCAGGACAAGTGGCCATCTGCTTCAACTGGCTGGGTTTGAGAGGAACAGATACACAATGGCAGGTCAAGAATCACATGTTAAGATAGAAATAATGTCAAATGAAACTTTTCAATTACATCAATTAATTTTAAGAAATTGGGTCAATTTGTCCTCTAATTGGCAGCAAACCAAAACCAGCCCTAACCATAGGATTTATCAAAAAGGAAAGTCTTGATCCCAGTCTTAAAACTGGACAATGTGTCAGCTTCATGGACAGAAACTGGAAGTTGGTTCCACCAGAGAGGAGCCTGAGAACTGAAAGATCTTCTCATTCTGCTTTTGGAAACTCTAGGAACCACAAGTAAACATGCAGTCTGAGAGTGAAGTGCTCTATTAGGAAAATATAGAACAATAAGATCTGAAATATGACATGGAGCTAGGTTGTTGAGGGCTTTGTAGATTAGAAGTAATATTTTGAATTAAATTATGGACTTGACCTGGAGCCAAAGAAACTAAAACTGGAGAGATGATCTCTCCCACTAACTCCCAATTAGACTATTCTTATTAAAAACAATATGGACATATTCCAGTCAGAAGTGTCCCTGTCTGCAGTAAAACTGCTACAGCTGCCACCTTTTTTTAATTTAAGTCCATTCAAAAAGTTATGTACGATTCTTCAAGTATTAATTGTTCATAACCTGAACTATCCAAAACATTACTCTGACCCTTACCAAGTAGTTTTGATGTCTAAACCTTTAAAGTGAAAACTAAATGGAGTTGCAAGAAGTAAAAATATTACTTTGTACTTTATGCCCGTGGGTCCTGCCTTTTTCCCTTTTAATAGCTACAAAATTTTGAACTATGACTAAATCTTTATGTTCAATGACAAAAAAGATAATGTGTGGCAATCCCTTAGGAAATTAAAGAAAAATATAAAGTTTGCATTTTTAAAACTGATTTGTGTTCCCGTTGACATACCCTATGTTTCGGTGGCTGTATCTGATGGTTGCAATGAGGCACCAGGTCACACAACATGACCTGTGTGTGTTTTGGCTCCAAAAACAAACAAACCTGATTCCAAGAACTCGAGTGAGCAGGTCCTGGGTATCGTAGTTGCCTGTAAAGAGACTGTGTCACCTTTACATTTACTAAAACAACACAAGGGTGCTCTTTTTATTTTCTCAGGCAGCTGTAGAGTTGCTAAAAGTTTACACATTCACCAAAATGTCAAACGTTTTTCTTAAATTATACAAAAATATCCAGCCTTCTGTTGAGAGGTCAGACTGCCTCAGACGTTGATCCACCAGCACTCTCACCTTAAGGAGCTTTGTGACTTGGATACTAATGCATCTTGAGATGTGTTGCTTACCTTGGAGAAAGATATCTCTGATAATCATCTGAGGCCTTCTGAGGGGGCAAACTTAGGCTTTGCCATCTGGCCCTCTCCAATGACCCCCCTCTCTTTGAAGTGTTAACTTAAAAAACGTTAAAGCCAAGAGGCTGCAGAGCCTTAATGGAGCCTCAGTCAAAGCATTTTTGTTTGATTCACCAAGAGCTTCAGTGATGGATAATATCTCAGACTGCCCCTGCCCTTTTCCCTACTCAATCAGGGCTAATTTAAATGTGGAAGGGTGAATAAGAGCTACATTAAGATGGAACATGTTTATCCACAGGGGATAAAAATAAAATTGTGGGGGGGGGGGGGTTAAACATATCTTTAAGTCTAGTTTTCACTTTCAGTAAGCATTCGGTTCTATAGTTTTGGTCTAAACCAGGGGTCTGCAACCTGCGGCTCTTGGGCCACGTGGCTCTTTGGTCCTTGGTCTGCGGCTCCTTGAAGCTTTGACCAAACATAATGCAAAATGTAAAGTCATTGGTTTTTACAACCACGGTGAAGAAAAATGGAAAGTTTGAGCAGTTTTTCTGCTAATGTTTAAATGAAATTAGAAATAAAGATGATTAGCTTTAGCTACTTCATTTACCCAACATCCAGCCTTCAAGTTATCTCTCAAACCCACCAGAAGTTCTTTGGAATAACTTCACGACAAGTTGCCTAGAAGAAATATTGTGAACACATAATGTACCGTTATATGTATTCTGTATGTATATATATGGGCATGCAGGCATACAGACGGACGGACGGACGGACGAGATAGATAGATACAAGTAGATAGACCTGGTTAAAGTAAATAAAAAAGTTGTTCTGAAATTAAAAATGTGTTTATGTTTATTAAATTTGTTCATTTTTTTTACAAAAGAAACAATACAAGACAATCTCATAAATGATAGGGTACAAAATGTAAAAAAATGAAAGGTAGCAGAAAGAAGAATAAATCTTATTATATCTGCCCCTTACTTACAACAATCAGAATAAACAACAATAATCAGCCATGTAAACAATAATAATCTTCAACCAACTTGTAATGTCACATTGACATATAATTGCCTAATATTAGACAAATAAAGATAGTTTTTAAATGTATGGTAAATGGAGCTTAAATGGTAAATGGAGCTTACATATAGCACCTTCCAGCCCCCTGTGAGGAGCCCCAAAGCGCTTCACAGTACCAGCCATCCACCCATTCATACACACATTCATACATTGGTAGCGGTAGGCTGCTATGCAAGGCGCTGCCTGTCCTACCGGGAGCAACTTGGGGTTAAGTGTCTTGCCCAGGGACACAATGACACATGGTGGGGGGAAGTGGGATTCGAACCTCCAACCTTCCGATTGAGGGTCGGCTGCCACTACCACTGTCCCATGGACGCCCCTAAATTAATGCTTTTTTACTTTAAATTGGGATACAACTTTTTTTTTCTCTAAAATTAAAAGGAAGAATCAAAAACCTGCAGAGTTCAGGGTTAAAATTTATTTGGTAAAATTGGTATGAACTTCCCCCCTTGTTTACATGAATGCAGTCTTTTCCTTAGCCCTAAAATATATTAAAAAAATTAATAAACATTAAAACTCATTATATAATTTTTGTTTTATAAAGTCACCCCCAATTGCTGGGGGGACTTTCATACAAATTTTAAGTTGCCCATGAGCCACCAGTTGAGAATCACTGACACAGACATAAATTGTCTTGAAAGTGAAAAGAAACGGCTCTTTTGATGTAAAAGTTTGCAGACCCCTGGTCTAACCTAGCCTGCTGCTATCAGGGAGGAGACTGAGGAGTCTCCAGGCTCGAACCAGCAGACTAAATGATAGCTCTGTTCATCAGGTAGTCAGGATGCTAAACTCTCTGCCTGCTCTGCCTCCCCTCCCACTTGTACTGCCTTAATCACACACAAAAAAAAAACTTTCACACACCACCACACAACACAAAGATTTTAACACTGGACTCTGTGTCATCAAAACGGGTTATTCACTCAACTCACGATCATGTGCTCATTCAGTTTGCACTACTTCTTATATTTGCACTAATGTTTGTCCCGTGAATAGGGTGTGGTCGTGAGATGGAGTGAGTCGCACTTGCCAGTGCTCCGGGTAAAATTTATTTTTTAGTACCACCAAGCCCTCTATATGTAATATTTTTTGACTATTATCACACACACAACTTCCATCAAGCATCTCTTTTGAAGATTTTGGATAAAAAAATGTCTCAGAGGTCGGCAAGATCGAAGAAGGACGATGACGCTGGCCTAACCCTCGAGGCAATTACCTCGCTGCTCGAGGAACACCGCGCTGCGCTGTCAGCTGAATTCAAACAAACTTTTCACCAGCTGGATATCAAATTGGACCAAACTCGGCTCGCGGTGGAGGAACACGGCCAGCGTGTCTCATCACTGGAACTTGTCACTAACGACCTGAGCCAGCGCATGTCGGAGGTGGAAAACACCTGCTCAACTCTGCAGGAGGAAAACGCCAGACTAAGATCTAAACTGGCGGATTTAGAAAATCGAAGCAGACGGCAGAATATTCGTGTGCTGGGTTTACCGGAATCTATTGAAAGCGGACGTCCCACAGACTTCTTTTCCAACCTGCTGTGCGACATCTTCGGGCGTGACACGCTTCCTTCTCCACCCGAACTGGACCGGGCCCATCGAACCCTCGCTCCGAAACCCGCCTCGGACCAGCGGCCGCGCCCGGTTATCCTGCGAGTACACCGGGCCCAGGTGAAGGAGCTGCTGATCCGGGAGGCCCGACGCAGAGGCAGGCTTGAATACCGGGGGAAACCGGTGCGGATCGTGGAAGACTACAGCCCAGAAGTCCTCAACCAGCGAGTGGAATATAAGAACGTGATGGCTGTGCTGTATTCTTTGGGTTTAAAACCTGCTCTGCTTTTTCCTGCTCGACTTCGCGTGACTTTACCTGATGGACACAGAAAGTGGCTGGGCTCTGTGGAGGAGGCGCAGAAGTTCAGTGACACCTTTCAAGCTTCACAGCGCAAGTAATATTTAAACTTTTCTTCTAACTGATGAACAATGTACGGAAGCGTATTGCTGACACCAATGCGCTGTTCCCGCACTGGCTTTGTTTCTGTTTACACTAAACTTTTCTTTACATGAGGTGAGGAACAGATGAGCAGGACTCTGCCCATACTCTGATTATCTGAGACTTTTTTAGTTGCAGCTTTTTTTTGAACTATTAACATTTTTGAAATGAAACATTTTTCCTTTTCTCGTTTACCTATTGACTATTTTGAGCTGAATCTTGGGTTAGTCCTGGATTGATTGATAATTAATTTGAGATTGGGATTAATTTAACTTTACGTCTGTATATGTGTGCGTGATTACCGGTACACAAATTTTATGTGTATACTTTTTTTTTGGCCTTGCATACTTTAAACTAGTTTGTGAGGTGCTTATAAAAACAAATTTTTTTTTTTTTTTTTTTTTAGGCATTAGGTATTTAGGCACATAAATAATTGAAGTAGGCCTATTCAGGTATAAAAATGGGTGAAATATATAATGTTTTTAAAATATTATTTTGAACTATTAACATTTTTCCTCTTCTTGTTTACCTGTTGACTATCTTGAATTGAACCTTGAATTGGTCTTGGACTGATTGAAGATTTAATTTAGGATTAGGATTAATTTACCTTGTTTATATGTGTATGCGTGATCACACATCTATGTGTACATTTTTGGCCTTGCATGAGGTGCTTTTTTTTTCCTCTGATGATACTGGAGCACTAGTTTAAAAGTTAGACAGGAGACTTATTTTTAATTTCTATGGAGCTTGCTGCTTCTGTCTGTTGCAGCTGTCCAGGGTGGGAAAGGGAGGGGGGTGGGGGGTCCATCACTGCCATTAATTTATATTTTCTTTCACTTTGCCAAGAACTGCACAGCCATCAACACATTAGACTGTATTACCTACCTTTCTTATACAAATTATTAGTAATATGAGTGGTCATATCTTTATACACAGTTTGCTCTATAACTCCAAAATTAATTGAGCTACAATTTTGAGACTTTTTACTCATTTACAAGATTACAATTATGACATTTATAATGTTTATTGAAGAAAATATTGAAATTCACTTTACACGGTCTTTAAATATAAGTTCATTTGTTGAAGCTTCAGTTACAGTGACCTCTTGTGGCAGTTTGCAATGCTGCTGTCACATTAGGCATTATGTTTTTGGCGGCACACACCAAATAAGTTCAATGACTTGTGTTAAAGAAACTACTTTACTGTGGTTAAAAAAAAAACATATTTTTAACTCATCAACTTTCTGTGTTATCTGGTTTGAAAATGTATTTATGCTTACGTTCTCAAATAAAGACTTATAAATGTTGATTTTGTAAATTTGAACTGATTTTTTTTTAAAAAGGGAGCAGATATGATAAGATTTTTTTCTTCTTCTGCTTCCTTTCATTTTAGATTTGTTTGTTTTGGGTTTTTTTTCTTGTTTTTCATTATTGTGAATTGTAATTTCAACTTCTTGCTTCAAATCTTAAATGAATGAATAAATAA
>JBBPBX010012478.1:12579-41478 GCA_038048925.1 Garcialebias charrua
ATATGTGCTATTATACTGTGTTACTCCATATAACGGTGTCAGAGTTGAATAATATGTCAAACTGACTTGCTCAGTTTTGTTTTAAAATGAAAAACAGCTAAATCTCTAACTAGCGTCTGTATGCCTCTCATTTCCAGACACTTCCCCTCAGGAAGGAGGTTGAGGAGCATCAAATGTAGAACCACTAGACTGAGGAACAACTTCTACCCTGAGGCTGTTAGACTCATGAATAAATAAATGATCATCCACATGATTTTATCTTTGATCTTAGTCGATATTATTATTGATTTTATTTGATTTTATCACTTGTTTTATTTTGATTTTTGCTTTATTACACTTTGTAGCACTTTGAGATTTTTATTAATGAAAAGTGCATTATAAATGGAATTCATTATTATTATTATTATTATAAGAATAATCACTGCAAAATATCACATCATGCCGATGCTGATCTGTTTCTTGTTGCTGTGTTCATTTGTGACCATCTGCTCATACAGACTCATGTTCGTGCTGCTGTTTGTAATGATGTTTTTCTATTACATTGATGCTCAGTGTATTTTTAGCTGATGCTTTTCTTAGTTCATATCCTAGATGTTATTATTGTTCTTCTCTTACATTTTTTATTGTTGGATGTAACTGGGACCCTGTGTACATAATCTCGTTTCATCACATGTACCACATGCGGTGCAAATGACAATAAAGATTTTCTGACTCTCTCTTTCTCTAAACAATCCTCCTTGTTTTCTAAACAGACTCCCTGTTAACCTTGAATGTCTCAGCCTCTCTTTCAGTCCCTCTCCTGGCTCACCAACCAATCAGGGACTGAGTGTCTAATGTCAAGACTTCTAAAAAAAAAGTGTTTTACTTGTAACGCTTCAGTCTTGGAAAGAGAACTAAAGCTAGGTTTATACTAGTGCCTTACGTCTTTTACCCCCCGTTGAGTGAACCCAGCGATCAAAGGTGGGCAAATGAACGCTAGGGAGCGCTAAAGCGCTATTCCGCTTACAGTGGACCTAAAGTTTTTGTCAGCGTTTTTGTGAATTGACTAACTTTTATAATTCATAAGCGGATTTGTGCTATTTTTATTTAAAATGCAGTACCGCTAATAACTAATTATCTATCAGTAAAAACCAATAAACTTATTTACAAGCTCTTATGCTGCTTGTTTTATATTTTTCCCCACCGTAAACAGCAGAAAGGAGGAAGGGTGTGAGGGTGAGGGGGGCAGAGCTGAGAACAGACTCGGCTCTACCATGTAGGTAAATGCCTGGGGGTCCCATTTCAGCAGTGGCCCCGGCCCCGCCTCGCCCCGTGCAGTCACCTACATCACTAACATTGATCCTGCTTGTTAATGTACATTTAACATAAAAATAATTATAGTTACGATGAAAACGATCATTAAATACGCAATAAAAAAAACGGTCGATTTCTTTATCCCCCTACTAAAAATGGACTATTCCATGTTGATGACAACTTCCGGGTCAGTCGTGAACTCGAGGGCTAGTTCTGTGGCTAGCTGGTTGTGCTGGGTACTTGGATAAATCCGCAGACAACCCCGATGTTTCAAGCCAAATTAACGTGGCCGGATGATTTTATTGTGTCTTCTGTGTACACCACGCGACGGTGAGTCGTTAGTTTATGTATTTGGGTTGCTTTTTATGTATAAATGCGGTGGCGAGACGCCCGTGTATTTGAGATTTAAAAGTGGTGTGTTAGGGATTAAAGATCATTCTCTTTTTTGTTAATTTCGTGGCCGAATAGAATATATCTACGTAAAGTATTAAATAAATCCTTTGATTTTTGTAATTTCATCCTCTTAGGATCATTTTAGTTACTTTTCATTAAATCTGTTGACTGCCTATAGAAATTTTGATAACAGTTTAGTCCTGTGTATAAAGTAATGCTATTTTTTGTTTTGTTTATGACCTTGTTTAGGTCAGGTTTTTTTTCACCCCCTGTTCCCACCCAGGATGGCATTGGCAAGCTACCGGACCACCACAGCTGTGCGGTAGGACTTAAATTGCACCAAACTATTTGTTTTTTTCTGGACATATTACCCTGGATCATGAACTACAAACTACCAGATTATTGATTGATGGACCTTTAATCATCCGGGATTCAAGAACCGATTTAAAATAGAAAAAAAAGAACTCTTGGGTGTAATCAGGGTCTGTTTTGTTGTGTGTATTTTTTGTCTATTGGTTATAGTCAAAGAAAATGATTATTTTTACAAACAATATTATTATAAATACCTTCCTGTCTATTGGTTATACTCAAAGAAAATGATTATTATTACAAACAATATTATTATAAATACCTTCCTAAGTCTATAGTACAATACAAACAACTTAAAACTTGCTTCTTGTCTGATGGTGTTTTATTTTAGAATTAGCGGTTTAGAATTAGCTTCCCCTAATTTTCATAAGACATTAGTGCTTTTGAAATTGTGGACCTAAATAAATTAATTAGTGCTTTAGAAATAGCGGAACTAATTTTTGGGTTAGTGCTGCCCAGCACTGCCAGCGATGATGCAATTGCGTGTGTCACCGACCGCATTGAGTGTTTATACTTGGCAAGACGTGGGGGATAAATTATAATAAATCCCTCCCTCTTCCCTCCCACTGCATACCTCTGCGAGTTCCTCTCATCGGGGGTCTAGCCAGGATTTCATGAGCGGTGGTTTCTTTAAAAGAAATTGGACCTCAAAAGATGTATATGCCTCAGTGGTCCCGTGGGGAACGCGTCCGCCTTCCACTCAAAAGACTCGGGTTCAATTCCCACCTGGTTCTACTTTTTTTTTAAAATTTTTTATTGAATTTAACGCTCACGTGGGCAATGACAGTGAGACCTGGAGGGGTGTGGTTGGGAGGAACGGACCCCTGATCTGAACCCGAGCGGTGTTCTGTTGTTGGACTTCTGTGCTCGTCATGGATTGTCCATAACGAACACCATGTTCAGGCATAAGGGTGTCCATATGTGCTCTTGGCACCAGGACACCCTAGGTCGCAGTTCGATGATCGACTTTGTTGTCGTCTCATCTGATCTGCGGCCGCATGTCCTGGACACTCGGGTGAAGAGAGGGGCGGAGCTGTCAACTGACCACTACCTGGTGGTGAGTTGGCTCCGATGGTGGGGGAGGATGCCGGTCAGACCTGGCAGACCCAAACGTATTGTGAGGGTCTGCTGGGAACGTCTGGCAGAGTCTCCCGTAAGACGGAGCTTTAACTCCCACCTCCGGGAGAGCTTTGAACACGTTCCGAGGGAGGCGGGGGACATTGAGCCCGAGTGGGCCATGTTCCGCGCCTCTATTGTCGAGGCAGCTTATCGGAGTTGTGGCCGCAAGGTTGTTGGTGCCTGTCGTGGTGGCAATCCTCGAACCCGGTGGTGGACGCCAGCGGTGAGGGATGCTGTCAAGCTGAAGAAGGAGTCCTATTGGGCCTTTTTGGCCTGTGGGACCCCGGAAGCAGCAGATAGGTACCGGCAGTCCAAGCGGCATGCGGCTCGGGTGGTTGCTGAGGCAAAAACTCGGGCGTGGGAGGAGTTCGGAGAGGCCATGGAGAATGACTTCCGTACGGCTTCGAGGCGATTCTGGTCCACCATCCGGCGTCTCAGGGGGGGAAAGCGGTACGCGACCAACACCATTTATGGTGGGGATGGCGTGCTGTTGACCTCAACTCGGGATGTTGTGAGTCGGTGGGCGGAATACTTCGAAGACCTCCTCAATCCTACTGGCACGTCTTCCACTGAGGAAGCGGAGCCTGGGGACTTTGGGTCGGGCTCTCCAATCTCTGGTGCTGAGGTCGCCGAGGTGGTTAAAAAGCTCCGCGGTGGCAAGGCTCCGGGGGTGGATGAGATTCGTCCTGAGTTCCTTAGGGCTCTGGATGTTGTGGGGTTGTGTTGGCTTACGCGACTCTGCAATATCGCGTGGACATCGGGGGCAGTTCCCTTGGATTGGCAGACTGGGGTGGTGGTTCCCCTATTCAAAAAGGGGGACCGTAGGGTGTGTTCCAACTATAGAGGGATCACACTCTTAAGCCTCCCTGGTAAGGTCTATTCAGGGGTTCTGGAGAGGAGGGTCCGTCGGATAGTCGAACCTCGGATTCAGGAGGAGCAGTGTGGTTTTCGTCCTGGTCGTGGAACACTGGACCAGCTCTACACCCTCAACAGGGTCCTGGAGGGTGCGTGGGAGTTTGCCCAACCAGTTTACATGTGCTTTGTAGACTTGGAAAAGGCATTCGACCGCGTCCCTCGGGGGGTTCTGTGGGGGGTACTCCGGGAGTATGGGGTACCAGGCCCTTTGATATGGGCTGTTAGGTCCCTGTACGACCGGTGTCAGAGCTTGGTCCGCATCGCTGGCAGTAAGTCGGGCTCGTTTCCTGTGAGAGTTGGACTCCGCCAAGGTTGCCCTTTGTCACCGATTCTGTTCATAACTTTTATGGACAGAATTTCTAGGCGCAGCCAAGGTGTTGAGAGGATCTGGTTTGGTGGCCTATAACCCAGCCTTAAGCCATGAAGTCTCTCTCCTAACAGCTGCATGGACGTGTGGTCATTGAGTCAAAGACCCCGTCTTCAGCTAAAAACTTATAGCATGCCAGCTATAAGTCTAAGTAGCCTCATAGCTACAACTTTGAATGAACTTTCCTCTTGAGGAAATTTATTCTGAAAGCCAACTCCAGGAACAGTATTACTCTGGGCCGGCAAAGCGAACCTCAGTAGACACTGAAGAAAAACATCCTACGGACCAGATTGGATGTAATTTGGACTGATCACCCTTCTTATGTGTAAGAGCTGGCCGCCTCTGACCAAAGTGAGGACAATCATCTTGCCAAGGTAAAGGAGTCATGTTATTTACTGAAGCTGACCTGGGTCCAGTGGAGCCGGAGAGCGGAGAATATGCCAATGTTTCTGGTTAACTCATAGCCTGGTTAAAACCAGACCCTTGTCCTTCACTTCGCTTCAGACTAGGGTCTGGACTTTCTCCATTGAGAAACTATTTTTGCTGGAGGCGTGGCCTCTGCTGATGGCTGCTCCCCCGTGGTCTGCTGAACTTGACTTCAGCTCCGCCTCCTGCTGAATTTTCTCTCGCTGCCTTTGCATATTCTGTGTTTATATGTTAATAAAACGTTCTAATAAAATAAAATAAAACCATGGATCGCTGGTCCAACATACCAGATGACCAGGAAATCTGATGGGACTCGGGCAGCAACGTAAAACCCGAGTTTAATTCTCGTGACAACCTCAGTCATTTCCTTGTTCATTTCACTCTGCGGAGGGAGCGATGATCACTTACTTTTGGCAAAAAAAAAAGGAAAGAAAACTCCAGATAAGGGATTAAGAAGGGGAAATTAATACATTTGTGTCACATATAAAACAGTCCTGCATCGCTTTGAATGAGAACATGCGAATGCTCGCTGGCTGCGCTGGGACAGGTGGGGGCGTGGGTTAGGGGCCAAAAACTCCGCCCCTTCTGTTCTCTGATTGGTCCGGTCAAAAATCGGCCGGAGAAATCGTTGTCTATGGGAGAAGTCCCAGACTGTGCAGTGAAGGGAAATGAGAATTGAGCGGAGCTGTGCAGGAAGGCGAGGGCCAGGCTAGTTAACTCACATTCCCAGATAACTCTTTAAACAGTCCTTTAGTTCCCCTCCATTTATCTTTGATCTTTCTCTTCTTCTCTTAAACTCTCCTATTTTAAAGGGGACCACATATTCAAAATTCACTTTTTAATGTTTTTTTTTACTCAACTTTGGGTATTTACTTCATAAAAAAACAGTCCTAAGGCCAAAAAAATGCACCCAGTGGTTTATTTACTCTAAGTAGATTTATTTATCTTTGATAAAATACAGTTCGTTTTGCACTTCCTGCGGTTTGTGACGTCACAAACCGCAGCCAACCGCAGCCACAACCCACCACAACCTGAGTCCAGCCCCTCACCTAGCAACCCCTGGTTAGGCTCAACCCACTTCTGTATTAAACACATGACTGTTGTTTTTCATGATTTCATCTCATCTTTTGTTTATATGTTCTTAATTTCATGTGTACAGCACTTTGTTGCAGCTGTGTTTTTTTTAATGGCTTTATAAATAAAGTATAATTGTTATTTTTATGTTTTAGTTCAATTTTTAGTGTATTTGCGATCGCTCCCAACGCGCATCCGGTAAAAATTAAACGAGCAGACCCCCGGCGTAGGGACCGGCGGCGACGGGACCCTCTCTTCTGGCGGATGGAGCGGAGCTTCAACTGTACAGCCTCGCTGCAGCCTCGCAGCAGCCTCGCAGCAGCGAGGACCTTCTCCTTACGGATTAATTTACGGGAGACACTTGGTGAACTTTGTGTTGTCTTGACTGGAACAGCGATAACTCCCAGAATCGCCGCGTGCAACGAGCAGAGCTGGCAAACACCGGAAGAGGAACAAGCTAACATTAGCTTCGGATTCGGGTGGTCTAATGCTAAAAGGAGCAGCAAATTGCGGCGCGCTCAGACGGGTTTCGGTAAGTTATCTTAAAGGACAACACCCACCATGACACTAACAATTCACCATATTGTACAATTACAGTAATTTATTATTAGGTCTATTTTCATTTTTGCATTTGGGCCAGGCGAGGGTTAAAAAAAAAAAAACCCACTCCCGAATGAATCCGGAAACCTGGCCGAAGAGTCCCGAAGGGTCATGCCTTTTGTTACATCGATCTCCACCCAGAAGGCAGAAGGTAGGAGTGAGTTTCCATGGAGGTTTATGAGAGAGAGTGGTAGTTAAAACTGCATATTTCCTGGTGCATTTGTGTGTATATGGACCAGCGCTCTGATTTTATTTATTATTTATTTTATAACACCGCTGCGGACCTTTTGCTGCTCTCATTCATTCTGCCCCTGAGGAGCGAGCCGCGCGCGTCTCTGGCTCCTCGTTCCGCTGGTCACCTTTGAAGTTCCTCGTGCCGGTGTAATTTGCTCCCTCGAGTGTGTGTACTGTATTTGCTCTCGTCAGCCTTGTTGCGGGGAGGGTCGGGAAGCACGCGCGCGGGCAGAGCTCAGCTGCGAGGCTGGCTGCCTTTCTGATCACGGGGGGAGAGAATAAAAAGTCGATGCGGAAATGAATGAATTTGTCGCGATCAAACGAATTAAACTAGTATGTCTAAGTGGATGCTCGCTCAGAATATGAGTGAGCGACAGCAGGATTAATCAACACAACACAGGCAGCTTTAGGGAATATTTAAAAATGCTTCCTTTTTCTTTTCCTCGCTCGCTCGCCTGTAACTCCAAGGCGTCACTTTGGTGACGTGAATGCCCTTGTGAATGCCCATATATGGAGAGGGGCAGATTTTCCCGGAGCTGCATGCTAAAATCTGCTATAAATCATGAAATAACACATTTAGTGTTATTTCTCCACAATATAAGTAAACGCTCCTGTATTATTTTTAAATAAACTAATAAATATTAATGGCGATGCAATTTGAAAACATGGTGGGTGTTGGGCTTTAAGCTAGCACTAACAGTAAGTCAAATGAGTAATAAAAAAAAGAGCTAATTTTAAAACAACAACACATTACAGATACTGGCTGTTACAGAGGGCGTAAACAGATCTTTGAAGGGCGTGGATTTCAGAACTTGTATCAGAAACCGGTCGTTCAAAACGAAAGTTAAAAATGGCAGGATTAAAAAGGGTATAATTGATTATCTAAGAATTATTTTGTGTATTAAAATGAATTAATATTGTCAAGATAGCACACAGACATAACATAAAAATTTTAAAGACCTATATGTGGTCACCTTTAAGACGGTAACTATAAAGAATAAGAGCCTTCAGATGTATAAGTAATATTTGACACCACATTACTTATGTCTGTTGTTTATTTTTAATCTGCTGACGTTAAATTTGTAATAAATTAATGATCAATCAAAAGTGTCCATAATGTTGAATTTCATGATTTGTTAATTAATAAATGGTTTATCTCTGATATGCCAACTTTAATTAACATTTCTTTGTCACTTTATGTTCCTCTGATCATTCTTTCATCAGCTAAGATCACAGAAATGCTAAGTTTAATTCATTCAAAAAGAAAAGAACCCATGGATTACTATTCGTTCTGAATAAGTACCAGTAATTAATTAAGGTAAAGTGTGTCAGTTTAATACTGACCCATACCCTACACACATGTTAGAACAACCTCGTTTCCTGGTTGGCTCCAGAATGACTCAATTTCAACTATATCAACAACACAACAACAAAAACACACCTACTCTCGCAAAACATTTTAGAGCTGTTTTATAGTGTTGAGCGCTCTCCTTTCAAAACGGTCTCAACATGTCACCTGTCAGAATTGAGACGAAGCAGTGCCAGGGAATCAGCTGATTGGACCTCGAACCAGTCAAGTGATTAATTCCAACAACGAAACAGTTTGTGTTTTGGACATCACATGACTTCTTTCGCACCAAAACAGGCTCCGAAGCTGTGGTCCGATTAATTTTACTGCAGGGTTCGAAGAATGTTTTGAAGCTTTTAAAACACCTTGCACAAGGAGGGCCAGACACAAACATTCATTGCTAAAGATGATGGCTGTTCATAGACACAGAACTCTGTGTCCAAGCACATTAAAAGAGAGGCAAAGGGAAGACAATGATATCGTAGAAAAAAGTGAACAAGCAATAGGGATAACTGCACCCTGGCAAGGATGGTGAAATAAATCTCATTCCAAAATGTGTGGGAGATTCACAAAGAGTAGACTGCAGCTAGTCAGTTCTTCAAGAACCACCACGCACAGACGTATGCAAGACATGGGTTTCAACTGTCACATTTTGTGTCAAGCCACTCTTGAACAAGAGACAGCATCAGAAGTGTCTCACCTGGGACTGCTGCCGAGTGGTCCAAAGTTATGTTTTCTGATGAAAGTAAATTTTGCATTTCCTTTGGAAATCAAGATCCCAGAGTCTGGAGTTAAGAAAGAAGAAACACAGAATCCATGTTGCTTGAGGTCCAATGTCAAGTTTCCACAGTCAGTGATGGCTTGGGGGGCCATGTCATCTGCTGGTGTTGGTCCACTGTGTTTTCTGAGGTCCAAGGTCAATGCAACGGTCTACCAGGAAGTTTTAGATAACTTCATGCTTCCTGCTGCTGACCAACTTTATGGAGATGCAGGTTTCATTTTCCAACATGACTATGCACCTGCACACAGTGCCAAAGCTACCAGTACCTGGTTTAAGGACCATGGTATCCCTGTTCTTAATTGGCCAGTAAACTTGCCTGACCATAACCCCATAGAAAATCTATGGTGTATTGTGAAGAGGAAGATGTGATACACCAGACCCAACAATTCAGAAGAGCTGAAGGCCACTATCAGAGCAACCTGGGCTCTCATAACACCTGAGCAGTGCCACAGACTGATCGACTTCATGCCATGCTGCATTGTTGCAGTAAGTGAGCCACAGAGACAAATCAGCCACAGAGACACCTGGACAGGTCTCAGTCCATCACAGAGACAACTGGACAGGTTTTAGTCCATCACAGGGAAACCTGGACAGGTTTTAGTCCATCACAGGGAAACCTGGACAGGTCTTAGTCTATCAGAGGGAAAACCAGACAGGTCTCAGTCCATCACAGGGACACCTGGGCAGGTCTTAGTCCATCAGAGGGACAACTGGACATGTCTCAGTCCATCACAGGGACAACAAGACAGGTTTTAGTTCATCACAGGGACACCTGGACAGGTCTTAGTCCATCACAGGGACACCTGGAAAGGTCTTGGTCCATCAGAGGGACAACCGGACAGGTCTCAGTCCATCACAGGGACACCTGGACAGGTCTTAGTCCATCAGAGGGACAACTGGACAGGTCTCAGTCCATCACAGGGACAACCGGACAGGTTTTAGTCCATCAGAGGGACAATTGGAAAGGTCTCAGTCCATCACAGGGACAACCGGACAGGTTTTAGTCCATCACAGGGACACCTTTGTAGTGGACATGACACGTCTTTTTGAACTGTTCCAGTGATGACCTTTACTGACCTTTCAGTAGACAGACATTTACTACAATTTATTCCATTAGTTGTAATCTGAGAACATATATAGTCACTCACCAAGAGACTACAGTATTGGCTTCTTTAATTTTATTCTAATGTAATCAAAAGAATAACATTTTGTCATTTTCATGATATGTGCTATTATGCTGTGTTATTCTGTAATGTGAAACATTACTGTGTCACTTCTGCACTAACGGTGGTGTCCACAAACTGTGTGAAAGTTGAAGGCCCGGGTCAGAGAGGCCCGGCCGTTTTGTTTAGAAATGGAGGTCAGTTAATCCGTTGGTTTCATGAGAATGACTCCAGCACTCTCTGCCTCCTCTAAACATTTCTTTCTGCTCCTGAATCTCACCTTGAATTCTGATAACAGCAAGTGAACTCCTCGACTGGTTCTTTTGAACCAATCGGAGAGGGACAAGTCTCAGATCCTCTACTAAGGGTTCTAAGTTTTCCTTGAACCTCTAGTTCCTAAAAGGAAGAGGAGTTGTGAACTTTCTCTTCAAGCTGTCGGACGTTTGGTCAGGAACAAAAGACCTTCGTTCTTCAATAAGGGCTAATAACATGCTTGTTATCAGTCCACTTCGAACCGAGCGTAAGCTCAGAACTTTGTTTATTCCTTTCTGGAATAAGTTATCTTGAGCCAAAAACCATGATTGCCACGACTTCTGCCGACTAAAGCAAGTATCACCGACACTGAAGGTAAACACGTTTGGAATCCAGCTTTGACTTGCCGGACCTACGACTCGTTCGTCCAAGGCTGATCACAGCTCTTTACCAGAACCGAGGCGGACGTCTTAAGGTAAAGCAGCAGTTGTTTACTTACTGGAGGTGTGATGATATCTTAGCTGGACGCGTATGGAAGAGTGTCATCTGGTTTATAAATGCAAGATAAACTTCCTCTTAAAATCTTTCCAATTTTCCTCCTATTTCCTTCTTCCTCTCAAATTCTAAGCTGGTAATTACATTTTAAGCTAAAGAACCTTCAGACTAAGTATGTTAACATCCTGTATTTATGTCTGTTGTTGCAATTTAAATGTGCTGACGTGTTAAATTGCAAGAAAGTGAAAATCAGTGAAATCTGTCAATCAAGTGTAATGGTGTTAATTTTAGTTGATTTATTTTAAATCTAAATTTAAAGAGGGACAGGTATGTCCTTGACATACCAAACTAAGTTAACGTTTCCATTGTCACTCTATGGCTTTATGGTTTATTTGTCCATCATAACGATCACAGAAATATTGGGTAAACTGAAAAAGAAAGAATCCGTAAATTACTATTCAATCTGAATAAATAAGTAATTAAGATATATAAAGTGAGTCAGTTTAATATTGACCTCCCTCATATATCATATATCTGGTGGCCGTACATACTCATATATCCTATACCTGGACAGGTCTTAGTCCATCACAGGGACACCTGGACAGGTCTTAGTCCATCAGAGGGACAACCGGACAGGTCTTAGTCCATCACAGGGACACCTGGACAGGTCTTAGTCCATCACAGGGACACCTGGACAGGTCTTAGTCCATCAGAGGGACAACCGGACAGGTCTCAGTCCATCACAGGGACACCTGGACAGGTCTTAGTCCATCAGAGGGACAACTGGACAGGTCTCAGTCCATAAGAGGGACAACTGGACAGGTCGCAGTCCATAAGAGGGACAACTGGACAGGTCTCAGTCCATCAGAGGGACAACTGGACAGGTCTCTGTCCATCACAGGAACACCTGGACAGGTCTCTGTCCATCACAGGAACACCTGGACAGGTCTCAGTCCATCACAGGAACACCTGGACAGGTACCTAGTGCAAGTTTTTGGTCTGTGGGATGAATCCATAGGTTCAGTTTGTAGAAAGAGGCCCTGACAGAAAGCTTTCAGTCCAGACTGCAGCTCAACACAACAGGACGACTGCAGAAAAGTTCAAGTCTTTAATGTAATATAGGTGGTGGCCATTAAAGGTAAAAAGTTTTTGTTACATTTTTCATATTCAACCAATTACTGGACTTTGTGAAATCAGTAGAAATGTTTCAACAAATGCTTCTATTTTTTTTCTATCATTTTCATTTTGAACATAAAACATTTCATGACCTAAAAAGCACCTTTATTTTATAGTGGATTAAAGTAAATTAAAACGCTGAAACAAAACGCCTCAATTAAAACTCAGTACCGTGTTTTTATAGCTGCTCTGATCCACATTGCACACGTGGATCTGTGAATCTGGACCAGTTGACTTTTCTTTACATAACTAAAATAAATGAGCAACAGGGACGTTTGCTGAAGCTCCTGCAGTTTTAACCAGTACCATAAACTGGTCCGAGGCCCGATTCTGTTTCAAAGTTGTCTGACTACCGTTTTCTGCAGAGGTTGAGATCAACATCAGAGAGGGACAGGCTGGCAGAGTTTAAACTGTATTTCAGCTCACCTGGCTGCTGTTCAGCTCCGAGTGGAGGTAGACCTGGAGTCCTGTCTGGTTCTGGTCCTCCACAGTTCTCTCCATCAGTTTGTGTCTCTCTGTTGTCCTCATCTTTGATTCGATGAAGCTGTAATACCTCAGGCGTGTCGTCTTCACTCCTCACTGCGAGCTGCTCTCCCTCCTGATTGGTCCAGAGTTCCTCTTCTTCCTTCTTTATTTGAACAAGTTCTACGTCCTGCTGGTCCAAACTGGAGCTCCGCAGATGAAGGTCCTCCTCTTCTTTAATCACCAACAGCTGCTGGTCCTCTGCAGGAGACACACATCATGGCTAACAGCTCTCTGTGCAACACATAACTGTTGTTGGAATAACTTTAATAGTGAGGAGACAATTAAAAAATAGTTTGCTTATTTTGACGTGTGCTTAAAAGACAAAAATGTAAGTATTTTACCTGTTCTAGATGCTCTTTGCACAAAGTCATGAGCTAACTGCTGGTCCAAATGAAGCTAAAGTGGATTACTGCAGTCTTAAAACAGATCCAATTTTAAACATTTGGTAATTAATTTTACAACATGGATTAGACCAAAAACATGCATGTTAGACTGACTGGTAACTGTAAATTGTCTCTAGGTGAGAGAGAGACAGTGAATGGTTGTTTATTTCGTTTGTCTGTATGTATCCCTGCTATGGACTGGAGACCAGTCCAGGTGTCCTCTGCCTCTCACACAGTGACTGCTGGACATGGACACCAGTGACCCCCACGACCCAAACAGGAAGAAGTGAGTAAAAAAGGATGAATAGATGGTGGGATTATATTAAATTTATTTACAAACAAGCAGTGGCCACGTGTAGCTCATCTGGGGCTACATCTACAGAAACCTCTCATTATTTCAGCAGAAATTAATCTGTAGTGCAAAACTGACAATAAAAGCATACCTGCAAACTCAGAATGGATGAAAAAAGTGACAAACCTTGCGCCACCCCCCCACCCCCCCCAAAGATTTTGTAATGTTTTAATTTTTTTAATATGCTTCAGGTAAAAGTCATTTACTAACCTAATTTAATGAGGAAATGAATAGGAAAGATTGTGTCAACCAAAATAATAATAATAATAATAATAAATTCAATTTATACCGCACTTTTCATTAATAAAAATCTCAAAGTGCTACAACAATAAAAACAAGTGATAAAATCAAATAAAATCAATAATGGTATTAACTAAGATTAAAAACAGAATCATGTGGAGGCAGAATAGGCCTGCTTAAAAAATAAATAAATAAATAAATAAAACAAGTGATAAAATCAAGTAAAATCAATAATACTATCAACCAAGATCAAAGATAAAATCATGCGGGGGCAGAATAGGCTTGCTTAAAAAGAAAAGTCTTTAAACCGCTTTTAAAGTCAACCAGTGACTGTGGAGCTCTCAGGCAGTCAGGAAGGGAGTTCCATAGGCGGGGGGCAGCCACACAGAATGCCCTGTCTCCCATGGTCCTTAATTTGGTTCGTGGAATGTGAAGTAGATTACTGTTCTGTGATCGTAGAGACCGGGTGGATGAATATGGTGCAAGAATGTCCTTTAGATAGTCAGGTGAAGTTCCATGTAAGCATTGATGTGTAATGAGAGCAGTTTTGTATTGAATTCTGTAGGTGACAGGAAGCCAATGGAGGTTATGAAGAATGGGTGTAATATGTAATAATTAAACAACAGCAGCAGCAAGTCAAATACAGCAGAACATTTTGCTAACAGTAAAAACTCATTACTTAAATGTTTTGCCAGAAATTTTTGAATAAAGTAGATGCCATTTCCTGCATTCTGGTGTATTTTAACAAGTTGTTCAATATCTATGTTTACCTACATGTAAACACTTGATTTAATAACTATTTTAGAGATATCTAATAAAATAAAGTCAGGTCCTGTGGACAGATTAAATAATTGTTGAAATTATTATTGATCATGCATCAGGATATTTTAGACACCTCATTCAACTAGTTCATATAGACATCATCCTGTTTTTAAACTCACTCCTGTGGCTAAGATAATGAAATTAATGTGACAATTTATCACAGTGACTTTAGGGGTGCAATTGACTTTTATTTTGTTAATTTTTATTTAGTTTTATTTGTAACACAACATGCCATTTTACTAAACAATGGTGACACTCAACTGCATGTATAAAAATAAGAATATTAACTTTACCCAATGAACAGGTGACATTTTAATAACCACCAACAGTGAATTTAGGAGGGGCTTTTTACAGTTTTCTGATTTAGTGCATCAGCCATCACAGATTTTAACTATTTTACTTTCCAGACAATGTGTGTTACCTGGGCTCTTTCTCCTCTGCAGCATAAGGAAAAATTTGCTCTTTAACAACTTTTGACTTTAGGAAAAAATACATTTATTAACATATCCCAATATAATTAGGACATACACAAAAAAGATGGCTAGTCAAAAAATAAAAAATAAATAAACAAGCAACAGCTGCAGCAAGCGAACCAGAGAAACCACATTTAGAAGATGGCACCTTGATTTGATTTTGTTTTATAACACTACGTTTTTACCATTTTATTTGCATTTTATTGTTGTTTTTATTTTTATTTTGTTTAAAACAGGTGTCTCTTGAAAATGAGTCCTCGTGACTCAATGAGACTAACGTGTATAAAGGTTGAGTGATAAAACAAAAAACAAACTTAAAACTCCGGTGTGTCGCATTTCACTTACACTTTATTTATACAGGTCAGTCTCATTGAGTCACTAGAACTCTTTTTCAAAAGAGACCTGTTTTAGTGAGTGGATGGTGGGGGTTAAGGGCCTTGCTCAGGGACCCAGAGTGGTGCAAATGAGGGTGGAGGCAGGTGTGGGTATTTCACCTTTTTCCACCCACATTTTTGAAGTTGACTGTACCGGGAGTTGAACCTGCGACTTTCTGATCATAGGCCCAGCGTCTCTAACCTCTGCACCACCACTCCCCCATTTCATCAGCACTAATGTTACGTTAGTGTTAATTGCTCTCATTTTATAACAATAACACATTATCGGACAGCGGATGGGTTAGAAATAGCCTTCCCAAAATTATTCACATTGAAACGAGTGACACTGTAAGCTAACGTTAACTTACAATTCACCAATGTTAGCTAATTAGCATTACATTATGCTGACAAGCTTTCCGTTACAGATAAAGTTATGTTCGAAAATGTAACGGATTACGACACATAACGTTGCTAAAATTATTTCATTTTATTTATACCGGTATATATATTTTTTGCAAAATCAAGTTTAACTTGCACAGCATATTATATCGTTGGCAGACAACGACACTTACCTCAAAACTAACGGTGTTCATGTCCAACATCACAAGTACAGTACACCTCATTGAGAGGAAAGATTTCGCTGTCTTTGGATCTACAGGATTCACGTAAATTATATATTTTGCTTTGAAAATGGCGATTTTTGCCAAAAGGTGACTAGTTTGCAGGTATGTAAAAGTGTTAAATGTTACATTAGCAAGAAGACTGGAGAATTTCAAGACTCCAGCTCGTCAGTACAGACACACCTTAAGTCTTAAAACATCTCCTGTCCTCAGAATTTCTCATGTGTCCATCAAAATTTTGATAATTTAAATCGTTACACGTTACCTCTAAAAAAGCTAAGTCTGGTCCTCTGGACATTCAAAAAATAAAACAAAACAAAGCAAAAAAATTTAGAAATGTTTCGTCTTTTGTCCGAAAGACTTCCTCAGTCTGAGTTGCTGTATTCAGCTCAGTCTTATAAATAGCACCCTCTCACAGTGGATCAACCAGTTGGCTGATGACAGCCGAAACCAGCTACTCACATGATCAAGGAGGACCATCAGCCTAACGATGGATCGTTGGCACCCTGATGGTTGTCGTTTCCCCGATATAAGACTGATCACAGCCCTCCTGACACTACACAATATTACTCTGTTTGTGCCGGGGGACTGGATCTTTGGGATGAACCAGTCTTTGCCGTAATGTATTTTGGGGTTTAAAAGCCATTGGGACGTTGTGTTTAGAGAATAAACGTCTCAATAGGGATGGGAACCGAGAACTGGTTCTGTTAGAGAACCGGTTCTTAATAGTCCAATTCCATGGAATTGTAGGATACTTGTCTTAACGATTCAGCTCATCGGTTCTGCAGACTCCTGGTGGTGACGTATTTAAGCGCTGACATCACAGACATGCGCCGCGCCCGAGTGGTGGTGGCGTGGTGGTGTCTATATAAGATATCTATGGTGTTCAAAATGGCGTCGCGGAGGAAGCGCTCAAGCGTTTGGCTTCATTTCACGAAAAAAGACGAGACCAGGGCTACTTGTAACGCATGCAACGCGTCCATTACGATAAAGGGAGGAAATACGTCGAACATGCAGAAGCATTTCGCCACTCAGCAGCATGCGGTGACTTTGAAGAAATGTACCGTTTTTAACACGCTGCTTGGAGGAGAAGAGAAAGCGTCCACCTCCGTTGTTACAGCAGGTAACGTCAAATTCTTTCACTTGATGCCTTTAAGCTATACTGCTTCCACTGTATTTTACAGTATAAATAATCTCCCTCTCCTGTAACATTTAGTTGACGAGGATTGCCGGAGTCTGGCTGGTTCTGAGTCTAGTGTTAGCACGAGTGGAGCTAGCACACCAACGTTAGCTTCTCCTTTCATGGAAGCAGGGAGAAATAAAATGACTGAGGCAAGAACAAACGAATGTCATCGATCTGTTACCAGATTTGTGGTGAAAGGTTTGCACCCTTTTACAACAGTGGAAGCACGTGAATTTCGGTAAGAAAATATTTAAATGATAAATATCAAATTGTAAGTTGTCAGTTTAACAAGTTCAGTTCTGTTTCTGTTTCTATTCCGACCTGTGGCCAGATACTTCCCATCCTCCAGAAGCTGGAAAAACATTACACCGTGCAGGCAGATGACTCTGCTTTCAGCAGGAGTATTAAAGAAAACATCTGGAATGATCTTTCCAAACGTTACAAAGTAAATTTGTTAAATAATGACTAGTAATAATAATTTACACCAAACTTAGTAAACTATCTTCCCTTTCCCTAAATTTTGTTTTCCTCCATTTTAAATTTCAGGATGACTGTATCCAAGCGTTCCTTGAAGAAGCGACTGTTATCGACCCCAGATTTAAATCCATGTTGATTGATGATGAGAATAACATCTGGGACAGGATCAGGGCAGCTGCTGTGGCACTGGCAGAAAACACTCAGGCAGCCGCAGCAACAACAGCAGAGGTATTTGAATTACACACTAAATAAGTATGAAAGCAGATATGTTAATTTTTCTGAACAAAAATTACTAGTTTGTTTTGATGAAGTTTTATTGTTTATTAAGAAATTCCTAGCCTGGTTGATACCAGACCCATGTCCTTCACTTCGCTTTGTACTAGGGTCTGGCATCTCTCCCATAGACAGCGATTTCTCCGTTAGATTTTTGAATGGACCAATCAGAGAACAGAAGGCGGAGTTTTGTTAGTTTAGCCTGGCGAGGTCCAGGCTATTCAGATAAAAAGCTCAGAAACCACTCGGTGGATATTTTTTCTGCTACCAGTGTGTAATTATATGTCTCTAATTTACTGACTGTTGGCCTAG
Organism: Garcialebias charrua; assembly: GCA_038048925.1. Lineage (NCBI taxonomy): Eukaryota > Metazoa > Chordata > Actinopteri > Cyprinodontiformes > Rivulidae > Garcialebias > Garcialebias charrua. The sequence continues at coordinate 30,619 of JBBPBX010012478.1, forward strand.
ATGAAACATTTGAGATAAAATTCGATTTTTTATCATTTATTTTCGTAGCGCACCCGAGGCTGTTTGGAAAATGTCAAACCGAAACTATTTAAATCCAGCAGATTTGACCATTTCGTGAATTGATTTAGGAACTGTTAAGCTCAGGAACACTTCTGATATAACGTCAGCGGTGAAATATATTTTTTATCAGCAGAGAAATAATAGTTTACCTTGTTTTATTGAAAATTCCTTCGTGGCGGCAGCCATTTTGAATGACGACGTCAGTCGACGTCGTTCAAAACTCCGCCTTCTGCTCTCTGATTGCTCAGGAACACTTCTGATATAACGTTAGCTAAGAAATACATTTTTTATCAGCAGAGAAATAATAGTTTTTTACCTTGTTTTATTGAAAATTCCTTCGTGGCGGCAGCCATTTTGAATGACGACGTCAGTCGACGTCGTTCAAAACTCCGCCTTCTGTTCTCTGATTGGTCCGGTCAAAAATCTACCGGAGATATCCTTGTCTATGGGACAAGTCCCAGACCCAGCAGTGAAGGGAAATGAGAATTGAGCGGAGCTGCGTAGGAATGGCGAGGGCCAGGCTAGGAAATTCCTAATAAACAATAAAACCATCAAATAGGAATACTACATATATTTTTGGTTTTGGTCAAACATCATTAAATTCTTTATGAACACAAATGGTTTACTATATTTTATTACCCAAATGAGAATTGATAAGGAATTGAATCGATAAATGACATTGATAAAGGCATCAATATTGATAATTTCTTATCAATTCCCATCCCTACGTCTCAATGTCTCTGAAAGTCCCACAACATACGGAATGACCACTGGTCTGGGTTCCTTCGGCTGGAGTCCTGTTTAGGTTTCTTCTCTGCTTTCAGGAAGGCCCAGTTAGGATATCCACAATTATTGAGCATGCATCAGAGCGTTACACGTTACATTTCCTATTATATGGTTATTTAGACAGAAATACTTTTTTCCCTCCCTTGCTCTGCCAAGGTTGCCCTTTGTCACCGATTCTGTTCATAACTTTTATGGACAGAATTTCTAGGCGCAGCCAAGGTGTTGAGAGGATCCGTTTTGGTGGCCTTAGAATCGCTTCTCTGTTTTTTGCAGATGATGTGGTCCTATTGGCTTCATCAGTTCGTGATCTACAGCTTTCGCTGGAGCGGTTTGCAGCTGAATGTGATGCAGCCGGGATGAGGATCAGTTCCTCCAAATCCGAGGCCATGGTCTTGAGCCGGAAAAGGGTAGCATGCCCTCTCCGGGTCGGGGAGGAGGTCCTGCCCCAAGTGGAGGAGTTTAAGTATCTCGGGATCTTGTTCACGAATGAGGGAAAACTGGAGCGTGAGATCGATAGGCGGATAGGTGCAGCGTCCGCAGTGAAGCGGGCGCTGTACCGGTCTGTCGTGGTGAAGAGAGAGCTGAGTCAAAAGGCAAAGCTCTCAATTTACCGATCGATCTACGTTCCCACCCTCATCTATGGTCATGAGCTCTGGGTTATGACCGAAAGAACGAGATCTCGGATACAAGCGGCTGAAATGAGTTTTCTCCGCAGGGTGTCTGGACTCTCCCTTAGAGATAGGGTGAGAAGCTCAGTCATCCGGGAGGGACTCGGAGTAGAGCCGCTGCTTCTCCACATCGAAAGGAGCCAGTTGAGGTGGCTCGGGCATCTGGTTAGGATGCCTCCTGGACGCCTCCCTGGTGAGGTGTTCCGGGCATGTCCCACCGGGAGGAGACCCAGAGGAAGACCCAGGACACGCTGGAGGGACTATGTTTCTCGGCTGGCCTGGGAACGCCTTGGGATTCCCCCAGAGGAGCTGCTCCAAGTGGCTGGGGAGAGGGAAGTCTGGGCCTCCCTACTTAGGCTACTACCCCCGCGACCCGACCCCGGATAAGCGGACGAAAATGGATGGATGGATGGACAACATACCTTTCCACTTCTACGCCGATGACTGTCAAATTTACTTCCCCTAAGACACAATGGTACATGCTCTATTCAACCTCTGCTCGACTGCCTGGCTGACATCAAGGACTGGATGGCTTTAAATTTATTAGGTTTCAATGATAAGAAGTCTGAAGCCATATTGTTCCTTCCCAATGACACAATCACGAACCACTGCATCAACCTTTCTGCTCTACCCTTGTATGAAAAACAAAAAGTCACAAATAGTGATAATGGATCCTTCCATGAAACTCAACAGTCATGTAAACATGATTGTTGAATCCTGTTTTTTCCAGCTGAGGCAACTGTCTAAGCTGAAGCCCATATTATCAAAAAATAACCTGGAGACAGCAATTCACACATTTATTACATCTAGGCTTGATTACTGCAATTCACTTCTGTTTGGTATCAGTCAGATCACCATTGCACGTAGGGGTGGGTGATATGGCTCAAAAATTACATTGTGATATTTCAGAGCATTATCACGATAATGATAAATTTCATGATATAACAAAAAAAATCAAATTTATTTATTTGACAAAATTAACTTAACATGTTGCTTTGCAGTATTATATAATTTTTTTTTAAACAACAAGGGGTAATTTTACTGAAATTACTTTATTTTTAGTAAAGTATTCAGTCTCCAAGTATAAAAATAAAAAAATTAAAATGATCTGTTATTTAGATTGAAAAAGTCTGCACAATACAGGTAGTCCCCGATTTACGAGCGAGATCCGTTACAACGAGGCGCTCGTAAACCGGAAATCTCGTAATTTGGAACGGCCGCCATTTCTCTCGTAAATCCGGAAATCCGCTCGTAAATTGGAACGGTTTTCGCTAGCGCGACTAAAAACACTCTATTTTCATCTAAAAACTACTTTTGAGTGCATAAAAATGATCGGAAACGTGTGTTTATATGCTTAACTAACTAACTGTAGTGAAAAAACACATGAAAACTCAGTATTTTTTTCGTTTTTTCCAAAAATTCGCAGCTCGTAAGTCTGGGACCTCGCAGATCAGAGCGCTCGTAAATCGGGGACTACCTGTATATAGATCAACAAAATCCACCACATCAACTAAAGTGCATGTGTAGTTTCCTAAAACAACTAAATAAAATGAATCTTAAGATCTGTTGAGCATAAATGAAACATACAACAAAATATGTGTTGATTTTAAATGAGCTGTAACTTCCAGAACTTGTGACAAGGTGATCAGCTGACCCTGAAGCTTGTGGTGTTTCAGCTTCCTCTGTTCCTGTAGGAATGATTCATTTTTCCGATTCATTTTTTAAAACTGATCTGTCTCTGATCACCTGCCTCAGTCCGTAAGAGACAGCAGGTTTGAAACACTCCGAATGTGCAACACAAGCAGATTGATATTACACCAGTTGTCCCTTATTCAGTTTTTATTACAGATTTTGTTAAGTTCAGTAAAGGTGGACAGATAAAAACTATATTTAAATCTGTTTGTTCTTGTCTTGATTGATTTGTACCTTTTCCCTGATGGTAACAGTTCTCATATTATCTAATAAATAATAATATAAATAAATCATCCACAAATAATTTTGTAACAACAGCAAGTATGACATCATTAACAGCTTTTATTTTGAAAACTCGCAACGGTTACTACCATAATTCATAGTGTTTGTGTGCACCTCGCTGGTGTCCTCTGCTCCATCTGGCCGTGGGATGATCCCAGCTTTGATGAACCCAGACTGGATTATTTTTGTGGAAATTGATTTCCAAGCCTTGTCGATCCAGTCGATCGCCTGCATGAACGTGGTGTGGCGCATGCGGCCTGTCGCTGTAAAACTGTGCTCCCCATTGACCATCCACTGCTCCCACAAGCGGCTCAAAGCAGCTTTAAAACTCCTGTTCACAGAGATGTCCAGGGGCTGTAGAACCTTGGTCAGTCCACCTGGGATGATGGCAGGGATGGAGTTGGTCGCTTTTATTTTGTCTTTTACAGCTGGCGTGATGTGAGCTCTCATACTGTCCATGACCAGAACAGCTTTTTTAGATTAAAAAAAAAAACATCTGGCTGCTTGCTGTAACATCTGGCCAGCCACAAATTCATCATCCCAGTGTCCATCCATCCTTTTTCATTCACTTCAACAACCACACTTGGTGGAAAGTTCTCTTTAGGCATGGTTTTGCGCTTAAAAATGACCATGGGCGGCAGTTTTGCCCCATCTGCGCAGCAGGCGAGGACCGCGGTGAAGTAGGACTTTTCATGTCCTGTGGTCATAATGGAGACACTCTTCTCACCTTTATTTGAGACACTTCTCGTCATTGGCAAGTCAAATGTCAGTGGAACTTCGTCCATATTCACAATTTGTGCTGGCGAGATGTGGTGGTCGTGAACTTGGCGGGAGATGAAGGCGCGGAAGCTGGCAACCTTCTCCTCAAAGTCCGCTGGAAGCTTCTGGCACATCGTGGTGCGCGCCCTCGGAGAAAGCTGGTTTCGTTGCATAAATCGGTAGCACCACGATGCACTGCCAATGAACTCCAAGATGTCCATGTTTTTGGCCAGAGCCACGGTGTGCAACCGAAACTGGACCGTGGAGACGCCTCTCCCGGCCGCGCATTTTTCCAAAACCCACTGTTTGACCCGCTCCTCAAGCTGGGGCCAGCGGGCCTTCTTCCCACGGTTCGCTCTCTTGGACCGCTTCATGGCGGTCAGCGAGACCTCCGCCTTTCTCCACAACCGAACACAGGCCTCGTTGACCCCGAAGTGACGTCCCGCTGCTCTGTTGCTGTTTTCCACAGCAAATTTCACGACCTGCAGCTTAAATTCTGCAGTATAGGAATTTCTTTTTGGTGGCATTTTCTCTCTTTGTTCTCGGTATGAATGTGTTGTCGTTGGTTTCTCCTGCTCTCTCTCTCAGTGATTTGGCAGGGGGTGATGGGTTTTATAGAATACACGAATAACAGGATACGCCTCCAGGTACAGTCTGCAGGTAAACAGACTACAGGGTGCGTTAGCGCCCATAGCGGCCGAAACTGGTACTGCACCATTTTTGGCCAAAATGAAAAACGGCGATATCAGAGCCAAAAATGGGTCTAAAAATATGGGAAAAAAATCCATAGATAATACACTTCGGTATATAATACGCAGGATATTCAAATGAGCAATAAAAATGCGTATTATACACAGACAAATAGGGTAGTTGAAATTACGCCTGTTTTTGGCTAATAGCGTGATTAGCTATGATGTGAACTTCCACCATCTGGTTCATTGCCTGAGGTAGTACTGTGATGGTTTGGTTGCAAGCAACCTCGCAGACGTCTGGTATGGTCTGTCCAGCTTTGAGATCTTGGCTGTTCCCAGTGACCACAGTACATTGTTGACGGTGTCCACTTGGACACCCAATCTTACCAAAATGTCAGAGCCTATGTAGGATGCATGTGGTAAGTCTCGGACCACGAGAAATGGGTGGACCAGTTCTCGTTTGTTCCAGTTTAGGTTAAGGCGAATGACTCCAATTGCGGTCATTACCCGCTCACTTTTGGGATCAAGATGAAAGCGTAAAGCTTTCTTGGTTAGTTCTAGACCCAAATGTTTTTTAACCAAGGTTTCATAAAGTTTGGCTGATTGCTGAATTATCTGTCCAAGGAGACAGTACAGCATCTTCGGTGTGGGATCCCTGGATCTCGACACCATTAACTACCTGTTGTAGGTAGTGTTCAGTGAGTGCTGATTGTTTCAGCTCGCAGAGGAGGCTTTCTTGTTGGGCCTCTTCTGCCTCACCTGTTCTTGAAGGTTCACTTACCGGGCTCTCGTCCTTGGATGAGGTGTCCCTTGTGTCCTCTGCGGTACCTGCGGTTAGGCAGTCTGTATTACAACTAGGAGGCACTTTTTTTGGCAGGGGTTTTCTCACTGTGCTCCACATTTTCTGTTGGCCATAGTCTATAATCGCTTCAAAGCGGTTTATAAAGTTATGTTAGAATGCTGTTCATCGACTTCAGCTCGGCATTCAACACCATCATCCCAACAGCTCATCCTTAAACTGGACAGTCTGGGGCTGAACACCTCAATGTGTAATTGGCTGCTAGACTTCCTGACCGGGAGACCACAGACAGTACGGGTCAGGAGTAACACATCTAGCACCATCACATTGAACACAGGGGCCCCTCAAGGATGTGTGCCGAGTCCACTTCTATTCACCCTGCTAACACACGACTGCACACCATCATACAGCTCCAACCACTTCATCAAGTTTGCGGACGACACAACAGAACACACCAAAACGGTGCAATCAGAGGGCATTCCCAAAAACAGTGTAAATATGTCCCCACCTCTTTTTTACATTTCCAACACAAATTGTCCGTCATTAGTTTCATTCTGTGTAATCTGGTAGGGGTGTGATAATATCTATGCAACACTTTATACTGTATGAATTTGTTTCGGGCTTCTTTTACATATTTACCGCTCCCTGATAGGACTTCCAGCCATTCTTCCTTTGTGTACTTGATTTTCAAATCTCTTTCCCAAATAAGCTTAATATTCAATGATTCACCACTCAAACTTCCACTCAAAAGTTTATAAAACCGAGAGGTCGTGTGGCGCTCACGTGGAAACCTAATAAAATTTAAAATCTCATTTTCCTCACTGTCTTTGATTTTGGCGGTCACGCAGTGTCTCATCTGTAAATATTTCCAAAAGTTTGCTCTGCCTTCCAATTCAAATGTATGTTTCAACTCCTCATAGGACATAAGTTGTCCATCTTTATACAGATCTCCAATGGTATGTATGCCACGTGAATGCCATTGCCCCCAAAACACAGGTTGTTTCCCAATAGATACAGCAGGATTATTCCAGAGAGACGCATACATCTGTACCTGGTGTGGAAGCTCTAACATTCCATGGACTTTTGACCAAACTTCCCTAGAGTGAATAAGAACCGGATTTGTTGTGTCAATTTTTTGGGACAGTTTGTGTCTTGGGTGGAACAGTGAACAAACATCAGTTTCAATGCTTATCCATTCCTGCCCATTTACAGCTTCCTCCCAGTGTTTAACTAATTTAGTCATTTCAAATGATAAATAATATAGTTTGGCGTTTGGAAGTCCTAGACCACCCTTTTCTCTAGGGGCATATAATTTATCTAGTTTTATTCTTGCTCTTTTATCTCCCCACAGGAAAGACTTAATCAAGTTTTCATACCTTTTAAAAATGTCCGGCGGGATTGTAACGGGTAGCATCATTAACAAGTAATTAAACTGAGGAGTGGTGATCATTTTAATAACATTAATCTTACCCCACAGAGTTAAGTTAATCTTTTCCCACTTTTCAAAATTTGTTTTAATTTTTGACAGTACCGGATTAAAATTTAGTAAAGGTAATTCTTCCAAATCTCTGCTAAGTCTAATACCCAGATATTTCATACCTTTAGGTGTCCACTTGAATTTAAAATTTTCCACCATATTTGAGTGACATAAAGCTGATAATGGCATGGCCTCTGACTTAGTCCAGTTTACTGTGTATCCCGACACCTCTGAAAATGACTGTATGGTGTCCATCAGATGTGGTAAGGATGTAAGTGGGTGAGTGATAAGTGCTAAAATATCATCTGCGTAAAGCAGCAGTTTGTGTTCTTGTTGACCTATGCAAACCCCTTTAATGTCCTTATTTGTCCTAATACTCACTGCCAGGATTTCTATGAATATATTAAATAATAAAGGGCTGAGAGAACACCCCTGTCGGGTCCCCCTTGATAGTTCAAAGAAAGGTGAGATAATACCATTCGTTATTACCGCAGCCCTTGGTTCCTTATACAAAATTCTAACCCAATTGGTAAAACAGGGTCCGAATCCAAAATTGGACAAGGCCGAAAAAAGAAAGTCCCATTCCACCTTATCAAATGCTTTCTCAGCATCTAAGGAGATGGCAGCTATTGGTTCATCTTTTGACTGGCTTAGCCACATCAAATGCATCAACTTTCTCATGTTATCAGAGGAGGAACGGTTTTTCATGAAACCTGTCTGATTTTGATGTATAATGCTGGGAAGGACTCGTTGCAAGCGTAAAGCCAACACTTTGGTTAGTATTTTGCAATCTACATTAAGCAGACTGATGGGCCTATAATTTGATGGGTCTGAACTGTCTTTATCTTTTTTTGGGATTAGAGAAATTAATGCTTCGTTAAAAGTAGGGGGAAGCTGTCCTCTCTCAAAGGTTTCCTGATATACTTTTTGTAACACTGGGGCCAAAATGTCAATATATGTTCTGTAATATTCTGCAGGGAGGCCATCATAGCCGGGTGATTTCCCTGTTTTCATCATCAAAATTGCTGTTCTAATTTCTGCCTCTGCTACTGATGCTTCCAGCCCCTCCACCTGTTCCTCAAGTAATCTAGGAAGGTCCAGTTTAGAGAAGAAAAGATCTCTCCCCCTCTGATCCATCTTAGTCAGTGGCGTAGGCAAGGGGGGTTCAGGGGGTTCGAACGAACCGCCCACTTTTAAAGGAGAAGTTGACAATGCAAAACTAACGGGCTTGGATAGGTCAATGGATAAAGCGTCTGCCTTCAGTCCCAAAGCTCGTGGGATCAAGTCCCGCATGGTACAATGTTTTTTATTTTTTTTTCATTCCAAATTAAAAAAGCACAAGAAAACTATTTACAAAACAGCAAGGAATAAAACAATGCATTAAATGAAAGGAATCAGACGAAGAAAATAATCTTATCTGCCCCTTCTCAAACTATTTTTTTTTTCAAACACTCGATTCAAACAACTAATTTTACATTTGTCTTTTATTGGATAAAAAAAGTAGTTAATATGCCTGTGAAGAAAGAAGAATGTGTTAACCACAGGCTGTGGTTAACACATTCTTCTTTTTTTATCCAATAAAAGAGTGTTTGAAAAAAAAATAGTTTGAGAAGGGGCAGATAAGATTATTTTCTTCGTCTGATTCCTTTCATTTAATGCATTGTTTTATTCCTTGCTGTTTTGTAAATAGTTTTCTTGTGCTTTTTTAATTTGGAATGAATAAAATAAAATAAAAACATTGTACCATGCGGGACTTGATCCCACGAGCTTTGGGACTGAAGGCAGACGCTTTATCCATTGAGCTATCCAGGCACATTAGTTTAGCATTGTCAACTTCTCCTTTAAAACGAACCGCCCCCCACAAAATTCTGGCTACGCCCATGTTAGTAGACAGCGTAGACGTATATAATGTTCCATAATACTGTTTAAACGCATCATTTATGTCTTTCGGTGAGGTTACTAATTTATTACCTTGTTTTATAGCAGGGATAGTATTAGAAAAATCCTACTTTTTAACTTGTCTTGCTAATAATTTCCCAGTTTTCTCCCCTCCCTCATAAAATGTAGTCCTAAGCCTAAAAAAGGAATATTCCACTTTCTTGTTGTAAATTTCGTTTAGCTGAAATTTAAGTCCATAAATGTCTCGATACAATAAGTCATTGTATTGCTTTGCTAAATTGTTTTCCTTAAATTTAATCTCCTTTTCCAATTCTTGAATTTTTTGTTGGCTATCTTTTTTCTTTTTTGAAGCGTATGCTATAATTTTGCCCCTCACAAAAGCCTTCGAGGCTTCCCAGACCGTTTGAATATGCTCTGTGCTGCCAATGTTTATTTCAAAAAAGTGTTTAAGATCCTCCCCCAGCAACTCTTTAAAAGATTTATCTTGTAAGAGGGAGACGTTCATTCTCCATCTCGAGCCCCTCCTATTTCCCATCCCTAATTTTAAACCGAGTTCAACAGCTGCATGGTCAGTTAATGCAATGGTTTTTATATTACAACTTAATACATTATGCATCATGAGTTTGGAAATTAAAAATAGATCAATCCTCGAATACGATTTATGACAGTGGGAGTAGAAAGTGTATTCCCTTTTTGCAGGATTCATTAGCCTCCATACATCGGCTAGGCCCATATCTTCATTTAACATATGAACTGCATCTCTTCCTTTAGCACTGAACGGTCCCTTAAATGTACTCTTGTCGATGAAAGGATCGAGTACTTCGTTGAAATCCCCGCCCAGAATTATTTGTCCTGGCATTTCCCCCAATACCTTATTTATTTTATGGAAAAAATGAGGGTCCTCCATGTTTGGTGCATAAATGTTACAAAGTGTCACACTTTTTCCCTCTATCATTGCTTGGACACATATCATTCGACCCTCCGAGTCTTTTACTTGTTTTATAAGTGAGAAATTGATATTTTTCCTAACTAAAATAATTACCCCGTTTCGAGCACTAGAAAGAGAGCTATGAAAAATGTGACCAACCCAACCCATTTTAAACTTCACCTCTTCCCCTTCATTCAGGTGAGTTTCTTGAAGAAATATTATATCTGCTTGATTTGTCTTTAAATAAGTCAATATTTTGTGCCTTTTAGTTGGATTCCCACACCCATTAATATTCCAGGATATAAATTTTACATATTTCCCAGTCATTACAGATTACACATTACTATTTTTTACACTTGTGTACATACATTTTGAACCTCTTTAAATCCCTGTTCCCTGGGGTGAGGACCTGACCTGAGAGTGCAACCAGCCAACAAAAAAAAAGAAAATAAAACAGTTTACCTGGAAAAAAGAACATCCAGTATGTAAACAAAAACCAGTGAAAAGAAAAAGAAAAAGCCAACCTAAAACTTAGAATCAACCCTATTGGAGTTGCCTAATGCAGCTCAGGGGGAAATAAACTTAAACCTAAATCTTATCTGGTCCGTAGAGCTCTGCTCTCCTCCTCTCCGCTCCGTTCTGGTGGCAGGTGTTAGCGTCTCTCTCCCCTCAGTCATTTTCAGCATTTTGTGGAAAGCTCCTCATAAAAACATCAGGCCGTCGCACCAGAGTTCTCCTCTTGCTCGCTCTCCTCCTCCTCCCCGCCGAAGAACTCCTCTGCTGCTTTTGCCGAGTTGAAACTTATATTTTTGCCCTTC
>JBBPBX010012479.1:6468-39539 GCA_038048925.1 Garcialebias charrua
TTGTATCATTCAGCTATGTTCGTTTTTGCAAATAAAATGATAAATATATTAAAATTTGATTCAAAGTTATTTTAAATTTGGCGCCGTGTTTCATCACGGGAAATCCGGGTACTTCCACATACGAAGTCTGTGACGTAGTCATAGGAATGTCAGCTAGAACGCCCTTTGTACATTATAATGGCGGACAATATAGAAACCGACGAATTTAGCAATCTAAGTGAAGATTTGAGCGATTAGTCTTCAGTTTGGGAAGCCGAAGTTATTTCGGATGATGAACAAGAAACTGCAGGTTCTACTTTTGGTCTGCAGCCATATTTATATGAGCCTTTACGTTCAGGAAGCGAGGAGGAAGTGTCCGACCTAGCTTGAAGTGATGGAACCCGTTCTTACTTGTCTACAGAGCACTGAATGGTAATGCGTTAATTAATGTATCTAATAATTATTCAACATTACTTATAGTTTAAAAAAGATGAGTCCCTGAAGTATCTGCTTTATTTTATACGTTTTTTCTAACATACGTTATGAAAAACATCATATTTCCAATGATGTTATGTGCATGTGTAACTGCACTGGATGTTCACTATATCTTAAAATAGTTTATATGTGAATCATCACATCAAAAACGAAATTTCACTCATAGCTGGATCATCAGGGTGTACAGTACTTGGTTTCAGCTGTAATAATAAAAATAAAACAATATTTGATATTCACCCTAGTTTTAGTTTAATCATATAAATAATGTCAATTCAATTAAAAGACAAAAAAAAAGTATTGTAATTTAAATATTTCTCCACTGTAAATAAAGCAAAGCTCTCTTATATGACAAAGATTATATAAATATATATTTATAATTTACATAAAAAAATATTATTATGTAATTTCTTTTTTTAGTAATGATAAAAAGTTTAAACAAATATATAAAATTATGTTTAACACAGTTTATTCAAATGATGCATTTACAATTTACTCTTTTTATAAAATGCAATGACACCACAACCACCACCTGGAGCAAAGACCCCCACCCCCCACTCCCACTCAACAACCTATTACACATAATGTTATTTCTAAGCCTCAACCAAACTGGCTGTAGCCATCATAAGATGACTTCAGTCAAACTTTGACTTCAAGGGATGTGCTGCCTTTCATTTTCAAGGGCTGCCATCTTTTTTGTAAATCAGTGTCAATTAAGGATTTGGACATCGTTTCTGAAGCTTCACACTGAGAGAAGAGAAGAGGAAATTTGCTTTGTCTGTCTTCGTCTCCTCTAGTGGCAGCAAATTTATTGCATCTCCTCTGATCCCTGTTGCTTTTGGATCGCACTCTGGCAACAGTGGGATTCCTTGTTAGTAAATGGTACAAACTGGGAGGACAAAGTGTCAAAAAAGATTGAAAGTGGAGGGATGCTGAATAACAGTTTGAAAAAAAAAGACACCCAGTTTGATGCTGGTTTGTTTAGAGGCTGACCACCTCTATGGTCTGTTTCTGTTGATGCATTTATCATTCTCTCAGCTTTAATTGTGTCATTTATAATTTGTTGGGCTAAAATTTGATCATGTCATGGAACGCTGTGGGGAAATGAGAACTCCCTTCTGTTTTCCCATCTGCCTCATAATTGGACTGATGTGTCTCATAAATCTGCACAGTTATTTGACCAACAGATGAAAAAAGGTCAAACTGTCCCAATTGTTTCTTCATAAATTTGAACTGAAACATCAGATTTATTCTGAGATAATGGAACTTGTCATTCACTAATTAAGAAAATTGTTAAATTTAGCATGTGCACTGCTGTGCAAAAGTCTTGAATCGTTTAGTTATTTAAGTTTTATGTATTTAATATTCTGTTTATAAATATTTAGTTATGTAATGTAGTAATGTATCATTTAAGTTATTCCTTACAGTTTTGATTTTTTTGTAAAACAGATTGTGTGTTTAGATTTTTCGGCAATGTTTATTTCACTTACAGATTTAACAAATTAAACAAATCTGAATTCATCCAAGAAATCTTTCCGGGCGTAGCCGAAAAACAGGCTCAAACCATGATATTACCACCACCGTGTTTCATAGATAAAATAATTTTTTATGTTATATACATCATGTAAAGTTAAATCAGTTAAATCAGTGTGTGTAAAATATACAGTTAAAAAAACACAAGTATTAAAATTATAATCAACTAGAGAAATCGTATTTCCTGTGAAAATGCCGTGTGAATGCGTATTGCAGGAGAACTTGTTGAAAAACTGCTGAAATTAGCTAAAAACATGCTGACTTGTAGCTGAAGTGAAAGAACACATTTATTTTGTAAATTAGCAGAAGAAAGCAGAAATAACACATATATGCTGAATTAGGTTTAAATTAGCAGAAAATAAATAGTTAGCAAAATGGCCAAAAAAAAGCTGAAATAAATATAAAAAAAAAAAAAAGCTGAAAATTAACTGAAAAGGTGGAAAGATGCATAACTATCAGAAGGAAGTGGAACGAGCTGAAATGAGCTCCAAAAAAGGTGGAATTACTGTATCTGAAAATGCTAAAATTAACATAAAAACAGCTATATTGTAGCTGAAATATTGGATAAAGCTGAAACCAGACAAAAAAGCTGAAAGGAGAATAAGATTAAATCAAGAAGTTAATTAGGTTGAAAGGAACGAAGCAGAAAGAACTGAAATGAGCTGTAAAAAACATGGACAGCTGAAAAAGCTATAATAAGCATCAAAAGAACTAAACAGTTGCAGAAGGAGCAGAAAAAAGCTGAAAGGAGCATAACGACCTAAAATGAACACAAATGAGTTAATTAGGCTGAAAGGAGCAGAAATAACATGAAAAGCTTGAATTTATCAACAGCTGGAATTAGCTAAGAAAGTTAAAAAGCTAGCTGAAAAGGTTGAACAAGATTAAATTAGCAGCATGCTGAAAGAAGCAGAAATGAGCATAGAAAGTGAATAGAAAGGGGAGTGGTGGCGCAAAAGGGGAGTGGTGGCGCAAAACAGCAACAACAAAAAAAGCTGAAGTTATGAGAAGGAAGTGGAGAGAGCACAATTTTGCTGAATTAGGTTGATAAAAGTTGAAATGAGTACCAAAAAAATCTGGAATTAGACAAAAAAAGCTAAAATGAGCTCAAAAACATGAAAATAGCAGCTGAAATAAGAGAAAAAGCTGAAACTTGCAGAAATGTGCTGAATGGAGCGTAACAAGTTGAAATTAGCAGAAAGAAGTAGAAAAGGCACAAAAATGTTGTAGTTAGCAGAAATAATCTAAAAGGAGCACAAAACAGCTGAAATTAGCTTCTTTTTATTTGGAAGCTGAACGAAGCTGAAGCAGAACAAATGTGTAAGGAGAGTAAAAGGTTGTAAACAGATCTAAAGATTTGAAGGATGTAAAATGAGCTCAATTCATTTTCTATGAGACAAAAAAAGGCTAAATATTTCAAAAAGCTAAAGTTGCACCAATACCAAAAGTCATAGCACCCTTGTCTTGAACAAGTTGAACGCTCTGATATTTGATTTGTTGAAATGGCACAACATTGTGGAACGAGAAAGATGCTGAAAAACGTACAAAAGAAAAATGGATCTCAATAGTGTGAATTCTTCATAAATATTTGCACAATAAACACAAATCAACATTTCAAACAACATCAATTAAAGTCAAATAGAAGAGAGAACAGTATAGAAGTTACTGACCAGTACTTTCAGATATGAGAGGTATTATATGATTAAACCACATTATAATGGGTTTTTCCCCAAAAATATAAAGCTGTTCCTAAAGTTTCGTTGCTGTCAGCACCTCCTTCCTCAGATTTTATTATCTCATCATGCGCTCCACTCACACCTAGCTTGTGATCAGCTCATGATCTCCTTTAAATCCTGTTCCTAGAAATAGCCACTCTCCCTACAGTGCTGCTCTGTGACAGCTCATCCGCACATTAGAAAATGTGTTTGACCCTCCGTGAAGCCTGAAACTTCATTCTCCCTTCTTCTCGTGGTTCACAAATTATGTTTGCAACACAAAAGTCTTCACCTCCGTTTGCTCATGGCTCAAACTCATAATCAAGACGTCATAAATGTGTTTTCTTTTTCAAACCTTTGCAGTTTCAGTCTGCCCATAATTTTGCATTTTGCGCTTCATGTTTTCTCTGGTGTTTTTTTTATTTTAATTTTTTTACTTGAGTTAATAATAGTAAAAAAAAAAAAATTAAGGTGTAATATGTCAGGGGAAAGCTGAGTCTGTAACAAGTACAAAGTGTGATGCATGCAAATCACATCCTACTACTAAAAATAAACCAGTCAGAAACGAGCAGCTTGTTGTATAAAAATAAATTTGTGTGATAGTTTGTCACTACTACCACTAAAACTCTCACTACTGTCACAGTGATGCTCTGAATTCACTGAAACGGTGAAGGTTGATTTATCCCCTCTGTACTGATTTGACCTGAGCTGTCGTATCCTCTCATACCACTACACACACACACAAGTCCATCCTGGCCTCTAACACTCTCGAAATAAACAAACACAACTGGATGATGTTTGTTTCAAAGACAAATTGTGCTCATGGTGTTTTTCAGCCAACATCACACCTTCATTTGTTTGTTTTTTTGCTGTTGCCATGAAAGACTTGGCTTTGTGTTGTCTTTGTTGAATCATTGTTCGTACCACTCTCCTGGTTTCTAACCTTCCCATGTGGCTCAGATGGACATTTGGCATTCAGCAAAGCTTTGGGGCCCAAATCCTTTGGAATTTGGGGTGTTTTAAAGCTAAACATGGAAAGATTTACTCTTCTGGCTTCGTCTCCAAAGATCATGAAAAGGTAACCACAACTGCAGGCAGGGCTGGCCCAAGCCTACATGGGGACCTAAGCGAAATTTGGTTTGGGCCTCTCTATTTCTCTTAAAAATGTGGATTACTGCAATCAACAGTCAGATGATTAGATCATTCACCCACCTAACATAAACTCATTGCAAATCATGTTTACATTATCCTATATATATATAGGATATAGGCTAAGTGCTTGGTAAAATACAGTACTGTACGTTTAAGGTGAAGTATTTACATATGTTCCGACTTACGTCGAAATTCGGGTTACGACGCAGCGTAGGAACAGAACTCCGTCATAAATCGAGGGCTACCTTTATCAGGATCACACTAAAACTATAAACGTATGGCACACTACATGCCATACAATAAACTATTATACAGCAATACAGCAATCTATAGAAATGGTCCAGTCAAGTAAAACCTTTGACCTTGATTTATGAGCTTGACCTTCGAGCTGGGGTGGTGGCAGATTTTGCAACACACTGTCTAGTGGTACAAATGTCTATCGAGTTTCATTAAATCATCTTGATTTGTAGTTATGCCGCAGATAGGCAGAGCTTGTTTGAGCTTTGACCTCATGACCTTGAAGCAGTGGGGATGAACAGTGTATGCAACACATCTATCGATGAGGCATACGTGTATCAAGGTTCATTAGTCATCTTCTGCAGATGTTGTGGCCTGGACAAGAGAAAGTTTATGGACATACGGCTGGTCGTAACAATGGACACACGGAGACGTTACCATCATATGGCCATGTTTTGACAGGCGTATAATAATATCAACAACTGGAAACAAAGACCTAAGAACAGTGTGATGTCGAAATGTCTGGATGAGAACTGGGAATGTAAGTAGGATGGTGGAAGGCAGCACGGTGGCACAGCTAGTAGAGCTGCTGCCTCTCAGCCAGCAGGTTACCCTGGTTCAAATCCCAGCCTTTCTGGGTGGAGTTTGCATGTTCTCTCTGTGCATGTGTGGGTTTTCTCCCACAGACCAAAAACATGCGTGTTAGGCTGATTGGTAACTAAATTGTCTCTAGGTGTGAATGAGAGAGTGACTGGTTGGTTGTCTTGTTTGTTTCTATGTCCCTGTGATGGACTGGGGGCTTGTCCAGGGTGTCCCCGCCTCTCACACAGTGATTGCTGGACATGAGCACCAGTGACTCCCATGACCCAAAAAGGAAGAAGTGGGGAAAGATAATAAATGGATGGATGGATTTTGGTATGGTAATTAGTATTCGTAGTAGTAGTAGTAGTACTAGTTTATTTGACAGGGGCAATGCACACAAACATAGAACAGAACAAGTCTGTGACTGATGTGTTGTACAAAAAGTATGTAGCTAATTCGCAACTCCTGTCCCTGGCATTTCTACGCATTAGAATACACTTTTTCAATCAAAATACAGTAAAAATACCTACATATACATATTCATGTAATCAAATTAACAACCTCTAAATTCATATAATAAAATATATATTAAAATAACAACATTTAAAGGGGACCACACATGCAAAATTCACTTTTTAATGTTTTTTTACTAAACTTTGGGTATTTACTTCATAAAAAAACAGTCCTTGTGCCAAAAAAATGCACCCAGTGGTTTATTTACTCTAAGTAGATTTATTTTACTGTGATGAAAACGGTTCGTTTTTGAAATAAAATGGAAGTCAATCGCGCCTGTGACGTCACAGGCGCGAGGACAACCCACCTCAAACCTGAGTCCAGCCCCTCACCTGGTTAGGCTCAACCCACTTCTGTATTAAACACATGACTGTTGTTTTTCATGATTTCATCTCATCTTTTGTTTATATGTTATTAATTTCATGTGTACAGCACTTTGTTGCAGCTGTGGTTTTTTAAATGGCTTTATAAATAAAGTATAATTGTTATTTTTATGTTTTTTAGTTCAATTTTTAGTGTATTTGCGATCTCTCCCAACGCGCCGCCGGCAAAAATTAAACGAGCATACCCCCGGCGTAGAGACCGGTTGCGACGGGACCCTCTTCTGGCGCCATGGAGCGGAGCTTCAACTGTACAGCCTTGCTGCAGCCTCGCAGCAGCCTCGCAGCAGTGAGGACCTTCCCCTTACGGATTAATTTACGGGAGACACTTGGTGAACTTTGTGTTGTCTTGACTGGAACAGCGATAACGCCCAAAGTCTCCGAGCGGAGCTGGCGAAAACCGGAAGAGGAACAAGCTAACATTAGCTTCGGATTCGGGTGGTCTAATGCTAAAAGGAGCAGCAAACTGCGGCGCGCTCAGACGGGTTTCGGTAAGTTATCTTAAGCTAGCACTAACAGTAAGTCAAATGAGTAATAAAAAAAGAGCTAATTTTAAAACAACAACACATTACAGATACTGGCTGTTACGAGGGCGTAAACAGATCTTTGAAGGGCGTGGACTTCAGAACTTCTATCAGAAACCGGTCGTTCAAAACGAAAGTTAAAACTGGCAGAATTAAAAAGGGTATAATTGATTATCTAAGAATTATTTTGTGCATTAAATTGAAGGAATAGGGTCTAGATAGCACACAGAAATAACATAAAAATTTAAAAAATGCATCTGAGGTCCCCTTTAAAAAATCTAGGTACAATAAAAATACAAAACATTTTCCTCTCTACAAATTCTAAAATAGCCTTGCAACCCCCAAATTTACATAAATATCCGAGCACATCCTCAATACCTCCCCATCCTCACCCATTTCTGAATATTAAAAAACGATCACATCTTTGATTTTCCTTAAGCCAAGATTTAGTCATGTAAATGAAAATTTTTAGTTCAGGCGTAGCTTTTACATGTGGGGGCAATAAGGTCCATAATGTTGTGCTTTGATAGGAAAAAGAGGTCCGACCAAACGAGGTTCAACATAGGGGAGTTACACAGTTCTGTTCTAATGTTCCTCTAGTGACTCTGCAACTGTTTTGCTTTTGTATAAATGAGCTCAATGGACCAGGAGCTAACTTAATGATAAACTAATTTAAGAAAACATAAAATACAAAAGCTTTTAAAACTCTTTAAGTTTGTCCAGGATTAGACAGTGATCTTATTGGCTTTTTGTCTATTGCTTTTATTGTTTGGTTATTCAATGAGACCACTGGCCTAATAGCCGTTGTAGTTGACAAAATCAAAAAAGGCGTTCAATACAGGATCAACTGGACTTTATTTGTTGCAGAAAACGTTTCGACTTCTGTCCAGAAGTCTTTTTCAATTCTGAATGGAAGCTGTGAGAACGAGAAGTTTTATACAGGCTTACAAGTCACGCACCAACATATGAAATTGGAAACTGAAATAACACCACAAATTTCAGTTTCCAATTTCATATGTTGGTGCGTGACTTGTAAGCCTGTATAAAACTTCTCGTTCTCACAGCTTCCATTCAGAATTGAAAAAGACTTCTGGACAGAAGTCGAAACGTTTTCTGCAACAAATAAAGTCCAGTTGATCCTGTATTGAACGCCTTTTTTGATTTCATCATGTCCTGGACGACTGAGAATCTTCACCAGCATAGTTGACAAAAGTTCTCCTCAGCGCATTAAGCACTAATCATATCCTATCATCATAGGATATTTGACCAAAACAGCTTTAACTCTGGACCTGACTTGTAAAAGTGGTGCTTTATGTAATCCCTCAATGAACGTTAGGCATTTAGTTTTACGTCTGGAGCTGCAAGAACCAGTAATCATCAAGAACCAAAATGGCTCCTGAATATAGGCTTTGGCTTGTTAAATAAAATAAAATAAATACAAACAAAACAGTTTCTACCTTCTTTGAGAACACCATTCAAATAGAAATAACAAATTAAATAGGATATTGTGAACATCTGAGTGTGCTTGAGAAACACAGACTGTTTTATGCACCATTAAAGGTGAAGTCTGCAGTTTCTGTAGAACATCAGCACTTAGAAAAAATTTCAACAAGCAAAGCATTCTGATCCCTCCCCCTCAGAGCCATATATGGCTCTGCCCCCTTGTGGTCTGTTGAAATTCAAATTCAAGCTCTGTTTTTATTGGCTGATTCAAATTCAAGCTCGGTTTTTATTGGCTGGTTACAAACTTTGTTTTTATTGGCTGGAAAATGGCGGGTCACTTTTTCTTTTTAGAAATGCTTATTTACCACCTGGAGAAGCAAGGGGACAATATTTTTTTTTAGTTTTTTTCAGAGATTACCTCTCTAACATCAATCTAGTGACAGAGTGAAGAAATATGTTAAAAATATATTGTTAGAAAAGTTACATATAGCAGCTTTAATGTCAACGCACTGACTTAAATTCCCCATACCTGAGGGTAAACCTTACCCTGACCCCAATCACAAACCTTTAGCCAGCAATTAAGACAGGAAGCTTTTTACATTTGCTGAATGCAGCAGAGGGAAAAAAATCAAATGAAGACACCAATTTTGTCCTCAATTAAACGTGCCGTCCTCCCGGTCAACTGGTAAGACTTCCTCTGGAAACCAGGAGTTCAGGAGCTGTATAAAGAGAAAACCTATCGTGGGCAGAGTATATAGACTTTAGTATGGCTTTAATATTCTGGCTGTTGCACAGACCTACTTTTTGTTTGAGGTTGCAGGGCACAAGAAATGGGGAGGGATGTAGAGCATGAAGACATTTAATGAAGAAGGCACGCTGACGGTATCCAACTGTCACCCAGATGTTCATCCCATCTCCACACTGGTCTCAAACAAAAAACTGTTTTTTCTTATACATGTATAAGGTTCTGGTTAGTTTGAAACATTTAGTGAGAAAGTATTGATGAGACATTGCATCTGATTAATCAAAGCTCTGAGTTGACATTTTTATCCATCGTACTAAGATTTGTTGACGGAAAATGTTGCATCCTAATACACCATTCAATTTTATATTCTTTTCCAGTATTCATGCAAATGTTTATGAAGCCTTCTGTGATCCATTTTTCTTCCACATGTTGTTTTCAGCATCTTTCTCGTTCCTCAATTTTTGTGCTATTTCAACAAATCATAAATCAAAACGTTCAGCTTGTTCAAGAGAAGGGTGCAATGACTTTTGGTATTGATGCAACTTTGGCTTTTTGAAATATTTAGCCTTTTCAGCCATTTTTTTTCCTCATAGAAAATGAACTGAGCTCATTTTACATTCTTCAAATCTTTAGATCTCTTTTACTGCTCCTTTCACATTTTGTCTTGGTTCAGCATCTTTCAGGTTCCTTGTGCAAATTTTAAAACGTTTTCAGCTAGCTGTTTTGTGCTGCTATCAAGGTTCTTTATGCTAACCACAATGTTTTTTTCCTGCTTCTTATAACTTATTTCTGCTAATTTCAGCTTGTTATGCTCCTTTCAGTTTATTTCCGCAAGTTTCTGCTTATTCTGCTATTTCAGCTACTATTTAACTGTTTATGCAAATTTTAGCTTTTTCAGCTAATTCCACTGGAATGTAACAGTTTTTTTTACGTTACTTAGCAAGTTCTATATCATTTATTTGATGCTTGACAAGTTTAAAATGTAGTGGTCAGCACTTATTAAATAAGTTTTAGCTCAGGTGGTTTTCTCTAAGATCAACCTTTAAAATGTACCGTACTTTCCGCCGTACACGTCGCACCGCCTTATAAGTCGCATCAGTCCAAATATGTCAAATAAAGTATTAAAAAAACATAAATACGTTGCGTCGCCGTATAAGTTGCATCTACAGTATTATGCATCCGCTATGTCGTGTTTGTTATGCATCACTGCTGACCACCCCGAAACATGGGCCGGTGTTGTGCAAAAAATAGATTGTCTGCCAAATGGCAGCCACGGGAGTTTGCATGGGAGGACTTTAAGAAGAAATTAACAAGAGTAACACTTAAAAACAATTATTTGTTTGCTTGAAATTATAGCAAAGTGTGTCTCAGTTGAACTTTTCCTTAATAAATGCACTTTTAAGGTCAAATCAGCTGCATTTCACCTGGGCGGTGCGGCGAAATGCAGCTGATTTGACGTTTGCTCAAGGAGTTCCGGAGCGAGACCAAGGTGTCTTAGTATGGCAAGCCAAGTGTCTCAATAATAGTCACTTTTACCTAATGAGACACTTGGTTTGTCATATTAGTTTAGCAACCTCTAGTGGCTGAAAATGGTAGTGTTCAATATTTTCCATGTCAGAATGAATGAAATTCATCTCAGCCAAAAATTGGTTATAAATATGTGGGAAAAACATAAATTGTTGCTTCGCTGTATAAGTCGCAGTACTTGCAAATTTATGCAAATGGTGTGACATACACAGCAAAAATACGGTACTAAGGAAAGTTACTGAAGACGCACAGAAGTGAACACACACACACATACATTGGAGTCTAAAGTGATTGCTGTGACTTTAAGAGCATTAAACACTGTGGCGCAATTACTCCCTTGCTGTGACTGTTTGTCACAGATGAATAAAATATGGTTTGTCTAAATGCGTTTGAATTTACATCAGATATGAAATCGGCATGAGTGACAAACTAAACAAGAACAGCTGGGTTCACGACATGAAGCTTCACGTTGAGTAAAACAATTTTAAACCTGAACGGCAGCAATCGAGTCACAGTTTCTTCCTGCCAACCTCAACAAATTGTTTTTTAAGGAGAGGTAATTGTAAATTATCTCAATTTCTTTGTTAATTTTTCATCTTTTTCTCCAATCTGGTTTGACTTGGATGACCTTTAGTTATTTTTGAACTCTGTCGTCTCCTGTCCATGTTGTGTCAGGTTAGCAGTCGTTGGTCTGGCGGCGACAGCGGACTGGTAAAGTTGAATAAAGTCCCGACACGGATCTGTAGACCAGAACAGCGTTTTGCATATGGATCACTGCCGGTGCTAATCCAGGCGTAAACAAATCTAAAACACACAAAGAACTTAATGAAGCGTGGCTTATTGGACAGTCCCCGCTCATCTGAATTCAACACACGGATAAAAACAGCCTGTTCGGCTCTCCACCGGACTCTGTGGACGTTCACCTGTCAGAGCTCCTTTTCTCTGTGCCCTGCAGGTTTTTTTATTTTTCGTCCACTTCTCTTATTGTTTGCTCATATCTTTATGAGCAATGCTGCCTTTTCTTAAAACTTAAATCATCTCTTTCTACATTACTTTTTTTTGCGCTCTCTATTCTTTAAATTTTTAACCATCCTTTCTTCTCACTCCTTGTTCACTTACTAACTGTTCTCTTTTTCTGACATTTTATTATTTTCCATTTCTTACCTCTCCTGCTTTTTCTTCTCCCGCTCTCATCTTATTCCATCCAAACCAGTGAGTCTGTTTGATAGTGAGTGCTGACGGCTACGACAGGCTTCACGTCCTCTGGGCCCAACGACTCAAAAGCAGCGATCAGAAACTGATGTTCTCTCCTCTGGAAACGAAATAGGTTCAAATATTTGCAGAGTGGAAACTAAATGTAGGTGAATATGGAAAGTTTTGCATGCTTGCATGGGTTTTAGCCACTGAAGTAAGCAAGGACATAAAATGAGGAGCCTTTCATTCAGAGCCTCAAGAAACCTAAAAATTAAAAAAGTAGATATAAAAGCAGAAAGAAGCTGAAATAACATGAAGGAAGTGGAGATAACACAGTTTGCTGAATTAAGCTGGAAAAAGTTAACGTGAGTGACAAATAATTAGCTTAAAAAGCTTAAATTAGCATAAAAACAGCTAAATAGTAGCTGAAATAGTAGATAAAGCTTAAATGTTCAGAAATAAGCTGAAAGGAGCATAAAAAGCTGAAATTAGCAGAAAGATTAGAGGAAGCACAAAAATGTTGTAGTTAGTCAAAATAACTTGAAAGGCGCGCAAAACAGCTGAAAAAGCAGTGGAAATTGGCTGAATTTTTTTACATTTGCACAAAGAAGCTGAACAAGAACAAAATGTGAAAGGAGCAAAAGATTGTAAACAGATCTAAAGATGTAAAAAAAAAAAAGCTCAATCAATTTTCAATGAGGAAAAAAAATGGCAGAAAAGACTAAATACAGGTAGTCCTCGACTTACGACGGAGTTCCCTTCCTACGTGGCGTCATAAAGCGAATTTCGACGTAAGTCGGATAATACGTACATATTACCCTGATGCATGCTCAATAATCCAGGTAGAAAACTCTAAAAAAGCTAAGTCTGGTCCTCTGGACATTCAAAAAAACAAAACAAAATAAAGCAAAAAAAAATGTAGAAACGGACGAAAGACGAAACGTTTCTACAATTTTTTTGCTTTGTTTTGTTTTGTCTTTTGAATGTCCAGAGGACCAGACTTAGCTTTTTTAGATATGTACATACAGGTAACCCCCGACCTACGACCCCATCGACCTGCGAACCACGGGACTTACGAACATATCATATTTAATAAAAATATGAATTAAAAAAAAAATATATATATATATATTTTTTTTTTTTTTTTTTGTGTTTAAATGTTCTTAATTTCATGTGTACATCACTTTGTTGCAGCTCTGGTTGTTTTAAAGGCTTTATAAATAATAATTATGATAAAAAAGATCATTTCTGATCATTTTTGAGCAATTTTTGAGCAATTTTGGGAAACAGGAAGTAGGTCTTCAGTTTACACGGTCACAAATTAATGTAGAACACCGGACGCTATTTAAGGTTCAGTCACTGGGGTCTCCGGTCACAAATTAATGTAGAACACCGGACCGGACGCCATCTTAGGTTAGCTGCCGAGAGCTGGACGAAGACTGGTGACCAGGATGGCTTCATATGGATTAATTACTAGCTGGAAACGTCTCTGTGAACTTTGTGGATGTCTCAGGCAGGAGCGGATTTATCGCCGATCGTGCCAGGCCGCCGTGCGAACACCTCCGGCCGGCCTGGCTACACCTCCGGCCTGGCTAGCTCCAGAGCTAACACTGGAGCTAACACGGGAGCCGGCCTTTTGAACACTGGTGACCAGGATCGCATCATGTGGATTAATTACTAGCTGGAATAGCTCTGTGGACGTCTCAGGCTGGAGCAGCGGCTGGAGCAGGAGCTGCAGATTGATCGCGCCGCCGCTCCAACACTAGCTCATGGCTTGGCTAGCAGAAGCTAGCCAGCTAGCTAACACAGGCCTGGAGCAGCTGCGGTGGCCCGCGCTGCTCGGCCCGAAAACAATCAACGCATGGCAACCTAAGATGTCGGCTTTGACCATCTCAAAGTAAGAAAATATATTTTTATTTATTCTGTAAATGTGAATAGCAATGTTTAACATTACAGTACACTACTTTACATGCTTAAATGTGTGCGCGCGCTCCGTTAGCATGATAAATAAAGGTTGAATGAATGAATGAATGAATAATTTTTTTTTTTTAATATAATTTTCACCCCCTACCTACGAACGGATCGAGCTGCGAACGGTTCTTAGGTCCCAAACTCGTTCGTAGGTCGGGGGTTCCCTGTATATATATTTTTTAAGTACAGTACTGTACAGTTACCAAGCACTTAGCCTATCCTAACACAGTTTTAAAAGACGAAGGAGCAAGTTGAATAATCTCCCTCCTCCCTAGCAGGCTCCATTCACATAATGGGAGCTAGATGGCTAACTAGCTTGCTGTACGGTGGCCTACCTCCATCCGTCCGTCCATCCAATATTTGTTTACGACGTAAAATCGCCGTCAGCTCGGTCCATCTGCCGTCCATCTGCCGTATTCCGTTGTAAAACCGCTGTCAACTTCAGTTTAAAGACGAAGGAGCAAGTTGAATCATCTCCCTCCTTCCTAGCAGGCTCCATTCACATAAAGGGAGCTAGCTGGCTAACTAGCTGGCTAACTAGCTTGCTGTACAGTGGCCTACCTCCGTCCGTCCGTCCGTCCATCCAATATTTGTTTACGACATAAAACTGGCGTCAGCTCGGTCCATCTGCCGTCCATCTGCCGTATTCCGTTGTAAAACGGCCGTCAACCACTGTCCAGAGCGTTTAATCTCGGCCACTTGTCCACTGCTTTGTTGGTTCTGCCGTGAAGCTCCGTCCAGAGCGGGTCTTTCTGTGTTTTTCCGCAGTTTCTGCCATCAAACTACTGCTTCTGCCGTCAAAACCGGAAGGAACTCGGAACTCGTCTTTCAAAATAAAATTTTTCAAAATATATACATATTTTAATGGAGATGCGTGTCGTAACCACGAAACGTCGTAACTCGAGACGTCGTAAGTCGAGGACTACCTGTACCTCAAAAAGCTAAAGCTGCACCAATACAGTCACCATTCTCCTGAAAGAGCTGAACATGTTGATAGATGATTTGTGGAAATAGCTTAAAAATTGTGGGACAAGAATTGTGCCGAGAAATGTACGGAAGAAAAATGGATCACAATCGTGTGAATGCTTCATAAACATTCACACAATAAAACAACAAATGTACTGAATGGCTAATTCTAACATGAACCATTGCAATAAAAATGCAACAGTTTGATGTTTTTAACATGTAGCAACAAAAACAATTTTTGCAAGAGTGAATAGGCACATACATAACTGTCCCATGACACATTTTAGCTACAAACTAAGTGACAAATAAAAATTTTACTAACTTAAAGTTGAGTATTCTATCAAAGATGATCAAAGTGAAGGGAAAATAGCGATTTGAAATAACCCATTTTACTGTTCTCCTCTTTTTTCCTTTTGACCTCACTGATTTGTGCCTATAATAACAAGTTGCGGCAGCACGGTGGTGCAACTGGTAGAGCGGCTGCATCTCAGTAAGCAGGTCCATGGTTCAAATCCTGGTCCACAGATCTTTCTGGGTGGAGTTTGCATGTTCTCTCCGTGCATGCGTGGGTTTTCTGCAGGTACTCCGGTTTCCTCCCACAGACCAAAAACATGCATGTTAGGCTGATTGGTAACTCTAAATTGTCTCTAGGTGTGAGTGAGAGAGTGACTGGTTGTCTCGTTTGTCTCTATGTGACCCTGTGATGGACTTGCGACCCTTCCAGGGTGTACCCCGCCCCTCGCACAGTGATTGCTGGACATGGACCCCGCCGACCCCCGTGACCCAAAATGGAAGAAGCGGGTAAAAGATAATGGATGGATGGATAACAAGTTGCATCAATAGATAAGAGAGGACATTTTAAATTTGTGGTCCTGATGAAGGTCATTGTATTCATGTATGGATCAGAACTGGTGTTCCATATTTCCAACAGTTGCAGCATTTTCACTGATTTCCTTCAGGGGGACAAAATGAAATATATCCAGCTTCCGCCTGGACTCATCACTTTGATTATTGCACTTTTTCTGTTCAAACAGTGCTATTTTTAGTTTATATTTTAAAATAAAAGCTATATGCTTAAAAACAAAACACTCGTAACGTTCATGTGCCAGATTTAGTCAGCGGCTCATTAACTTCTACAGCTCTGAAGAAGATGAACATAAAAATGCATATAAATGGGCAAAGTAGGCATAAATGCAGAGTTACAACAAAATGCATTTAAAATTCAAATAAAAATAGAACTAATACATGTGACTCAAGGGTTCCTACATCACAGCTCAGCACCAAATTTCCTAATTTTAATGCAGTGATCCTGTTTAAATAAAAATTAAGATAAATAATCCATGGGAATGCTGTATCTGGCCAACATTTGTTCAATAATAGACAGAACTCATACTAGTATTAGAATTTAATTTATTAACATTAAATTTATTGTATAGATGTTTGGGGAAAGCATGTAAAACTATTACAAAACCTATTTTTATTTTACAGAAAAGAGATGTAAGGATTATTGCAAGAAAACATTACTGTCATCCATCAATTGAAATTACTGAAGTTACATGATTTGGTAGATTACAATATTTTAGTGGTGATGTACAGTATAAAGCTCAGAACAATGCGCTACCTTCACATATTCAGATGCATTTTGTTAAAAGATTAAACTGTTTCAATCTAAAGGGAACTGATGTATTTGTAAATACACAATATAGAACTAGTTTGAAGGGACAGTCTACCTCAGTCCAGGGAGTTGGATTGTGGAATGACTTGGAGTGTGATGCGAAAAAAGCTATGTCAATGTTTGTGTTTAAGAGAATTATCAAAAATGATTTGTTGAAGAAATATATAGTTTAATGTGTAATGTGTTGGAATTGGAAAATTGAGATGAGTTACTCATTTTGTTTTGTTACTTATAGATACCGTAATTATTTTTTGAATTGATTGTTTTGAAAAGGGGCAGCTATAATAAGATTTTTTCTTCTTTCTGCTGCCTTTCATTTTATATTTTATTTTCATAAAATACATGTAATTGTTTTTTTTTGTTTTTTTTTTATGAATTTAAAAAAAGTACTACTTCATAGAAGAACTTTGTCTTTGAACTTAGTTTTTGATTGAATCATCACGCTGTCTTTTTCTCTTGGCAACCTTTTCCCATTTTATTCTAAAATACAATCATTTAACATAACATAAATTTACTGAAGACTTGCAGATCCTTTCCCCCAATTCTAAGCTCAGTAGCTCCCCTTCCAATACAAGAAATAGGAAGATTCTGGGCGCACCACTCCTGCGCCCAGTGTACGGACGCATGGTATGGATTGTGCTTCAGGTCACGGAACAGATTTTTTTTGGGGGGTGGGGGTCCGGAACAGATCGTGCAGTGACACTCACAAGCAGGTTATGTTGCAGCCAAGAGTCTTGAGGTAACCATGCGAGGATGACCACTTCTACGAAGAGTCCACAGGTTGTCCACAGGTCCAGTTCTTCAGCCTGACAGCATTTTATTGTTTCAAACTGATACATTATTTCTGTTAGAAATTCAAGGAGAATAATCAATATTGCTGCATCTCAAGTGTGAGAAACAATTAAAAAAAAGAGTCTCCGCTGAACATCAGAAAGCATACGCTTATTCTCTTAAAGAAGCACGCTCCAAATATTATTCTAACATCATCAACACCTGCCCTGGAAACTCTAAACAGCTCTTCTCCACAATCACTCGTCTGCTTAATCCCATTAAGCAAACTCTTGAGGACTCTGCTCAAAAATGTGACCTGTTTCTTTCATCTTTTAAAACCAAAGTTGACACTATCAGATCTCAGCTCCACAACCTCCCCGTTCTCAGTGTGCCACCCACCCGTCTGCATTCTGGGACCCTAAACAGCTTTGACGAAGTTGTTCAGAGTGAGGTGGAGGCCATCATCAAGAAAATGAAGCCTTCATCCTGCGCCCTGGATCCTTTCCCCTCGTCTCTCATAAAAACCAATCATTCTGCAATAGGCCCACTTATCACTCAAATAATAAATCAGTCTCTACAATCTGGTCATGTTCCACTGCCTCTAAAAACCGCCATCATTAGGCCTCTTCTGAAAAAATCTAATTTGGATCCCGACATTTTTTCTAATTACCGCCCAATTTCACACCTCCCTTTTCTGTCTAAAGTGCTGGAAAAAGCTGTTGCTGCTCAGCTGCAGGATCACCTACAACAACACTCTCTGTATGAGAAGTTCCAGTCTGGATTCAGGGCAGCTCACAGTACAGAGACTGCATTGCTGAGGGTTACCAATGATGTCCTCTTGGCTGCTGACACTGGCTCTCCCTCCATCCTTGTCCTCCTTGACCTCACTGCAGCCTTCGACACTGTGGACCATAGTATCCTCCTCCACCGTCTTCATGTGGAGGTCGGTCTCTGCGACACAGTCCTGGACTGGTTCAAATCTTTCCTCTCCAATAGGCTGGAATGTGTTAGTCTTGGCAACGCCACGTCCCAGACAGTTTGTGTCTCCTGTGGTGTCCCTCAGGGGTCGGTTCTGGGGCCCCTGCTGTTTTCCCTTTACATGCTGCCTTTAGGTCAAATTATTAATCAGTTCAACATTTCTTTTCACTGTTATGCCGACGATACACAGCTTTACATCAGGACTGGAGCATCCTCATCTTCCACCTTGTCATCTCCATCTTCACTCACTGCCCTCTCTGCCTGCCTGGAGGCAATTAGGGCATGGATGAATCAGAACTTTCTTCAATTAAACTGCTCCAAGACTGAGGCCATACTGATTGGCACCCCTCACCAGGTACAAACATCTCCTATAACAACACTTTCCTTTTCTGGACAAGACATCCCCCTCTCCACCTCTGTTACTAATCTTGGAATAAAAATGGACTCCAATCTTACATTTGAAAATCACATTAAGCATCTGTTTAAAACTTGCTTCTTCCATCTTCGAAACATCTCCAGACTTCGCCCATCCCTAACTTTTTCCGATGCTGAGAAGCTCGTCCATGCTTTTGTCTCCTCCAGGCTCGACTACTGCAACTCCCTGTTTATTGGAATCCCTGGCAAAAACCTTCAGAAACTTCAATATATTCAAAACAGTGCAGCAAGGATCTTGTTGAGAGTTCGTAAATTTGAACATATTACGCCCATTCTCCATAACCTTCATTGGCTTCCTGTCGCCTACAGAATTCAGTACAAAACTGCTCTCATTACACATCAATGCTTACACGGAACTTCACCAGATTATCTGAAGGATATTCTTATTCCATACTCATCCACCCGTTCGCTGCGGTCACAGAACAGCAATCTCCTTCACATTCCGAGAACCAAATTAAGGACCATGGGAGACCGGGCTTTCAGTGTGGCTGCCCCCCGCCTGTGGAACTCTCTTCCTGACTGTCTAAGAGCCCCACAGTCTGTGGTTGACTTTAAGAGCGGCTTGAAGACCTTTCTTTTCGACCAAGCATACTCTACCTCCTCATGATTCTACTTTTGATCTTAGCTGATATTGTTATTGATCTTAATTGTTTTATTATTTGTTTTATTGATATTTAATTTTGTTGCTCCTTGTAGCACTTTGAGATTTTCATTAATGAAAAGTGCGTTATAAATTGAATTCATTATTATTATTATTATTAAACATTCGGAGTGAGACTTCCAGGTTTGGATGGATATGGACCTGCGGTGCTGCACTTTCAATCACATTGTTTACTGACGCTGCAAATTACTGTTAAAATTGAGGCACCGCTCCTCAAGAAGTTACACTGTGACATTGAAAGTTGTCTTTTAGATGTTGATTTTTACAAAAGCTGGGAGAGCAGAGAAAAAGAAACTTCACTCCCTGCAGAGTTATATGTGACATGAGTAGATGGTCCAAGAAATGACCAAAAAGTCAAAGTTATTTTGTAATATGCAAAAATAAAACTCGACAGAATTTACTTTGTATCGCTACTCAGTAAAGCTTCACACCCAAAATTCTCATTTTTATGCCTCAAACATGACACATCTCTTCCCTCCTCCTCCTCTGGCAGAGCACAGCGTGGAGCGTCTTCATGTGAGAGCAGAACTCAAAGAGAGGAGAAGATGAAGCAGATAATCAGAACGCTCATGGCCACATGGTCAAGAGAAGGTGGGATTGGTTAATTAGACAGCGTTGGGTTTGACTTCCTTTGCCTGTAGCGGTTCTGTGTGTGCTGTGTGTATTACCTGCTGCGAGATGTGTGGATTGATGTCTTGGTGGATCTTCTGGCGGCTCATAGCAAGGTTTTGTTAATTTGCTGAAGTGATCATCGCCAAAACACCCCAGGAGGTGTTGCCTTGGAAAGAAGAGGGGCAACGGTGGCTTTTATCTTGCCGTTCACAGGAAATCATTGGTTTAAAACCAGCTAATCACAACCACAGTTTTCAGCTGTGCACGTGAAGTACCTTCACTCTTTCAAAGAGCTGATTTGTTCTTCAGATGAAGAGGAGCTGACCACTTCCTGTCCCCTCTGCCTTCCTGACCTAATGGTATAAGACACAACCCACATCTGGATTTGCCACACCTAAATTGCTCTCCAGTATCTCATTGAAAAGCCATGTGTGCTGCAGCATTGGAGTCTGTGGTGTTACAGAGATTGATGACAGTGAGGGAAGAATAAAAATCAACAGGAAGTCGTGGTAAAAGGATACACCAGGTGCCAGCCATAGAACAACACCCAGCTATTTTTCCAGTTTTCTTTTAAAAACCCATACTGTGCAAAATCACAATTGTATATTGTGAAATCAATGCTTCATTTTTGTCTTTGGGAATAGGAACACAGTTATAAATCATGCCGAAATTAGAGTAACATCAGTTTTATCTGTACGAGCCACAATTTTCCTGTTTATCTTTCCACTTCTTGTTTTTACAATTACATTAAAGATCTTCCGCACATTATTTTTCAGAATAAAAAAAAGAGAGATGAACAGAACAGATTTACTCCTTTTGTCAAAAAAAAAAAAGTCCTAATTTCAAAACTATATTTGCAATTGCTAACTAGATATTGACAGATGTACCGTACTTTTCGGCGGAAAAGTCGCTTCTGTCTATAAGCCGCTTAGTCCAATTATTAAGAATAATTTGAAAAAAATCCATAAATACGCCGCTTCGCCCTATAAGTCGCATCTATTATGCGTCACCGCAACGCGACGCGTCAGCGCCTCATTTGCCCTGCTGGAAATGGCAGCCACAGAAGCGAGCCAGCACGGAAGGACTTTACAAGATTAACACGGTAAAAACAATTATTTCTTTGCTGAGAAAATATATATTTCTTAGCTGACATTATAGCACAAGGGTTCCGTTCACTCTGTAAGCCTAAAAAATATCCGTTGAGTGGTTTATGACTATTTATAACAATATAAACGGAAATAAAACAGAAGCTAATGAGACGATTCCGTCCCTAAAAACACAAATAAAAAATCGAATTTTATCTCAAATGTCTTATACAGGGCAACAGTTTGTACATTAAACCCCATATAATTACACTCTGTAAGCAGAAAAAATATCCGCAGAGTGGTTTATGAGCTATACAGTATATCTAAATAATAGGTACAGTATCTGTTAACGGGAGCTAACGCTAATAAAATATCTTTTTTTTATCTCAAACATCTCACAAAGCTAGTCAGTTGTAAATGACCACCAAATAATTACGCTCTGTAAGTTTCAAGAAAATCTGCGGTGTGGTTTATGAGTTTTCTTGCTAAAAAATACGGCTAACAACACAGCTAATGGTAGCTACATCCAGAGCAGGAGGCCGGGCAGCGGCAGAGTCAGTCTGAGCAGAGGAGGCTTTTTTCGGACACATGAGCTAGCAATGGACGTGTACTCTCTGGAAGTGTCCCCCTAGCGGACAAAACGGCTGCTCACTGCACCACCTGGTGGTGGTTGGGTTAAATGCAGAGACCAATTTCGTCTGTCAAGTATGGGAAACATACACAGATGACAAAAATGTGACATTTATTTTTTTATTATTTACTCTCTGGTAGTGTCCCCCTAGCGGACAAAAGTGGTACTGCACCATTTTTTTTGGCCAAAATGAAAAACGGCGATATCAGAGCCAAAAATGGGTCTAAACATATGGGAAAAAATCCATAAATAAGACGCTTCAGGGTATAAGCTGCAGGAAATTAAAATGAGCAAAATAACTGTGTCTTATATGCCGAAAAGTACGGTAATTTCTTTTTTTTTCAGTCAAATTGTGCAGACAAATATTAAACAATTTAGAGAGAAGAAAGTCTCAAACTGGATATTTGACGATGCAGTTCCTCTTTAACATTTTTTGTTGCTTTACAATCTGGACTTCAGCTGGATTTTATTTTGATTTAATAGCAATATTTTTCAAATTTACTGTTAAGGAAGACAAAACTTGATTTGAATAATTCTAAGAAAAAAAGGAAGAAAGAAACAACAAAAAACTGGTGCATGTATGTAAATTAATCTCTTTCGCGTTTAAACTCAAACCTTCGGAAGCAACAGAATTTGTTAGATTACAGTACTCACAAATTGATCTAATTTAAGTGTCAAATGTTTTACACATGCTGTCACGGCCTCCAGAATCAAGGTTTTTATTGTCATCCACATCACATGTGGTGCATGAGGTAGAATGAAATTGTGTAATCAAGGCCCCAGTTACACCCAAAAATGACAAAACTTTATAAAAAAGAAAATGTACTCAAGGATCTAATATACATGTTAAACAAGAATAACGTAAAATAATATGGAGTAAACAGCAGCCTGAACATGAGTCTGTTGTGAGCAGATGGGTATGAATACAGCAGCTTAAAGGCGAGAAATAAACACATTTAGGGCTACCACCCAGTAAGAGGCATCATGAAGACCAAGGAACCCTCCACACAGGCCAGAGACTAAGATAGATCAGAATTGGATTCTAAAAAAATTCCAACCTCTAAAAATCTTGTGTAGCACCATTAAATCCATCCGTCCATCCATCCGTCTGTCTGTCTGTCCGTTTTTCCATCCATCCAATATCTTTTATACCCCATATTCAGCAGTCACTGAGCAAGAGGTGGGGTACGCCCTGACCATTAAATCCATTATAAGAAAATGGAAAGATGATGTCACCACAGCAAACCTGCCATGCCAGTTGTCCAAAAAACTCAGTGGGCAAAGAGGACAATAACCAGAGAAACATCCAGGAGGCCAAAAATAACCCCGATGAAGCTGCTCCTCTGCAGAGATGGAAGGATCTGTCAAAGGAACATTTTGATCTACACAAAGTTAGGCTTATTTTAAAAAGTGGCAGAAAAAATAAGACATTATAGCACAAGGGTTCCGTTCACTCTGTAAGCCTAAAAAATATCCGTTGAGTGGTTTATGACTATTTATAACAATATAAACGGAAATAAAACAGAAGCTAATGAGACGATTCCGTCCCTAAAAACACAAATAAAAAATCGAATTTTATCTCAAATGTCTTATACAGGGCAACAGTTTGTACATTAAACCCCATATAAGTACACTCTGTAAGCAGAAAAAATATCCGCAGAGTGGTTTATGAGCTATACAGTATATCTAAATAATAGGTACAGTATCTGTTAACGGGAGCTAACGCTAATAAAATATCTTTTTTTTTATCTCAAACATCTCACAAAGCTAGTCAGTTGTAAATGACCACCAAATAATTACGCTCTGTAAGTTTCAAGAAAATCTGCGGTGTGGTTTATGAGTTTTCTTGCTAAAAAATACGGCTAACAACACAGCTAATGGTAGCTACATCCAGAGCAGGAGGCCGGGCAGCGGCAGAGTCAGTCTGAGCAGAGGAGGCTTTTTTCGGACACATGAGCTAGCAATGGACGTGTACTCTCTGGAAGTGTCCCCCTAGCGGACAAAACGGCTGCTCACTGCACCACCTGGTGGTGGTTGGGTTAAATCTAGAGACCAATTTCGTCTGTCAAGTATGGGAAACATACACAGATGACAAAAATGTGACATTTATTTTTTATTATTTACTCTCTGGTAGTGTCCCCCTAGCGGACAAAAGTGGTACTGCACCATTTTTTTTGGCCAAAATGAAAAACGGCGATATCAGAGCCAAAAATGGGTCTAAACATATGGGAAAAAATCCATAAATAAGACGCTTCAGGGTATAAGCTGCAGGAAATTAAAATGAGCAAAATAACTGTGTCTTATATGCCGAAAAGTACGGTAATTTCTTTTTTTCAGTCAAATTGTGCAGACAAATATTAAACAATTTAGAGAGAAGAAAGTCTCAAACTGGATATTTGACGATGCAGTTCCTCTTTAACATTTTTTGTTGCTTTACATTCTGGACTTCAGCTGGATTTTAATTTGATTTAATAGCAAAATTTTTCAAATTTACTGTTAAGGAAGACAAAACTTGATTTAAATAATTCTAAGAAAAAAAAGGAAGAAAGAAACAACAAAAAACTGGTGCATGTATGTAAATTAATCTCTTTCGCGTTTAAACTCAAACCTTCGGAAGCAACAGAATTTGTTAGATTACAGTACTCACAAATTGATCTAATTTAAGTGTCAAATGTTTTACACATGCTGTCACGGCCTCCAGAATCAAGGTTTTTATTGTCATCCACATCACATGTGGTGCATGAGGTAGAATGAAATTGTGTAATCAAGGCCCCAGTTACACCCAAAAATGACAAAACTTTATAAAAAAGAAAATGTACTCAAGGATCTAATATATATGTTAAACAAGAATAACGTAAAATAATATGGAGTAAACAGCAGCCTGAACATGAGTCTGTTGTGAGCAGATGGGTATGAATACAGCAGCTTAAAGGCGAGAAATAAACACATTTAGGGCTACCACCCAGTAAGAGGCATCATGAAGACCAAGGAACCCTCCACACAGGCCAGAGACTAAGATAGATCAGAATTGGATTCTAAAAAAATTCCAACCTCTAAAAATCTTGTGTAGCACCATTAAATCCATCCGTCCATCCATCCGTCTGTCTGTCTGTCCGTTTTTCCATCCATCCAATATCTTTTATACCCCATATTCAGCAGTCACTGAGCAAGAGGTGGGGTACGCCCTGACCATTAAATCCATTATAAGAAAATGGAAAGATGATGTCACCACAGCAAACCTGCCATGCCAGTTGTCCAAAAAACTCAGTGGGCAAAGAGGACAATAACCAGAGAAACATCCAGGAGGCCAAAAATAACCCCGATGAAGCTGCTCCTCTGCAGAGATGGAAGGATCTGTCAAAGGAACATTTTGATCTACACAAAGTTAGGCTTATTTTAAAAAGTGGCAGAAAAAATAAGACTGAGCAAAGAAAATAATGAATTATTTGGAGTGCCTTCACCAAACACAAAGAAGTTGCTGTGGTCAGATGAAACCGCAGACTCCCAGGTCATGTAGGACATTACGCTTGGTACAAACGCTTCTCTCTCCTCCTGCTGAGAACATCTTCCTTACACGGTGGTGGCAGAAGCATGCTGTGGGGGATGATTGAGACTCAGACTGAAGTTCACCTCCAAGCAGAACAATGACGCCAAACACACAGCTGAAGGACAAACAAGTGGTTTAAGGATAACTACTGTAATTTTTGGTGTATAAATCAGGTTTTTTTGTGCGCATAAATTAGCACGCCCATGACTTATACAGCGAAGCAACGTATTTGTCCCCCCCCCACACACACACACACACACTTATAACAAAATTTTTAGCTGAGATCTGACAATTTCATTCATTCTGTCATGGACCATATTGAACACTACCATTTTCAACTAATACTGGCAAGCCAAGTGTCTCATTAATAGGTAAAATTGGCTATTAATGAGACACTTAGCTTGCCATACCAAGACACCTTTGTCTCGTTGCAGAACTCCTGGAGCAAACGTCAAATCAGCTGCATTTCGCTGTGGCGCCCAGGCGAAATGCAGCTGATTTGACCATTAAAGTGCATTTATTAAAGAAAAGTTAGACTGAGACACAACTTCGAGCAAACAAATACAGGTAATTGTTTTTAAGTGTTAATTGTTAAATTCTTGATAAAGTCCTCCTGTGCACACTCCCACGGCCTCCATTTGGCAGCCAATCGATTTTTGGCACAACACGTCTTCGGGTGGTCAGCGGTGACGCACAATATATGCAACGTACAGTATTCGTTTTTTTCCCCACTTTGACATATTTGGACTGATGATATGGCAGTGCGACTTTTAATGTGGAAAGTATGGTAGCTAAATGTCCTGGAATGGGCCAGAACTCAAGCCAACTGAGAATCTCTGGTAAAGATGGTCAAACACAAGTGTCCAACTTGAAGGCGCTGGAGAAGTTTAGTCATGAAGAACAAACGAAACTTTAATGGCTGGAAGCTCATGGAGATGCACCTGAAGAGACCTGATGCTGCGGAACAGGGCCGGCCCAAGGCATAAGCGAACTAAGCGGCTGCTTTGGGCCCCGGGGCCACTAGGGGGCCCCCTAAGTGGAATTTCATTTTTTTGGTAATGATTTCAATATGATTCTATTTAAAGTCAAAGTCAACTTTATTGTCAGAACTGCAATATGTACAGGACATACACAGGACCGAAATTGCGTTTCTCTCAGTCCCTCGGTGCAACAGTAACCATCTAAACACTAAACACTAAAACATTTAATAAACATAAGCATAAAATAGTAAAAGTGTAACACTGTCCTGAGTTTTTTCATAATAGTATAAAAGTATGAAAATTTACACCAACACTGAAACACCAAACACCCAATGAACATAAGCATAAAATGAAATAATAAAAGTGTAATACTGTCCTGAGTTTTTGCATAGTAGTATAAAAAGTATAAAAAGTATATCTATAAAATAAACTGAAGGTTCTAGCATTGACATTTGCAAAGAGTGGCACAGCAGCATATAAGTTAATGTACACAGTATATGTATGAGGTAGTTGATGTTGGTATAGAGGCAAAGTGGCATATGCAGTGAGGCACATAAGGCACATTTGGCATCCTTAGATAAGGCTAGTCAGAGAATGCTGTATATGTATCTGCAGTAGTGTAGATAAAAGTAGTGTAAATGTAAACAGTAGTAATAAATGTAAAGCAGTAGTAATAAATGTAAACCGTATTAATAAATGTAAACAGTGAATGTAAACAGTAGTATGACTATAGGCAGTAATGTAATACAAACATTAGTGCAAATATGAGAAGTAGTGCAAACTGAATGAGCACATGACCGAGAGTTTAGTGAATAACCCGTTTGATGACACAGGGTCCAGTGTTAAAATCTTTGTGTTGAGTGGTAATGTGTGAGAAAGTTTTTTGTGTTAAGGCAGTTCAAATGGGAGGGGAGGCAGAGCAGGCAGAGTGTTTAGCATTCTGACTGCCTGATGAACAGAGCTGTCTCTCAGTCTGCTGGTTCGAGCCTGGAGACTCCTCAGTCTCCTCCCTGATGGCAGCAGTCTAAAGCGGCTGTGTAGTGGGTGTGTGGGATCACCTGCCATGCAGTGGGCTTTCCGAGTGAGGCGTTTGCTGTGTAAGTCCTGCAGTGAGGGCAAGGAGGTGCCGACGATCTTCTCAGCTGCTTTCACGATGCGCTGGAGGCTCTTGCGGCATGATGCAGTGCATGCACCAAACCACACCGTGATGCAGCTGGTCAGGACACTTTCTATGGCACCCCTGTAGAAGGTGCACATGATGGGGGTTGAAGCTCCAGCCCTTTTCAGCTTGCGGAGAAAGTAGAGGCGCTGGTGAGCCTTCTTGGCCAGTGCTGCAGTGTTCCTGCTCCAGGACAGGTCCTTTGAGACGTGCACTCCCAGGAACTTGGTGCTGTCCACTCTCTCCACTGCGGTGCTGTTGATGGTCAGAGGGGCATGTTGTGCATCCCTCTTCCTGAAGTCCACGACAATCTCCTTTGTCTTCTCCACGTTGAGAGTGAGATTGTTGTGTCCGCACCACAAGGCCAAGCGGCTCACCTCGTTCCTGTAGTCCGTCTCATCGTTGTTGCTGATGAGACCTACCACTGTTGTGTCGTCCGCAAACTTGATGAAGTGGTTGGAGCTGTACGATGGTGTGCAGTCGTGTGTTAGCAGGGTGAATAGAAGGGGGCTCAGCACACATCCTTGTGGGGCCCCTGTGTTCAATGTGATGGTGCTAGATGTGTTACTCCCGATCCGTACTGTCTGTGGTCTCCCGGTCAGGAAGTCTAGCAGCCAGTTACACATTGAGGTGTTCAGCCCCAGACTGTCCAGTTTATGGATGAGCTGTTGGGGGATGATGGTGTTGAATGCCGAGCTGAAGTCGATGAACAGCATTCTAACATAAGAGTCCTTCGTGTCCAGATGTGTGAGAGCTGTGTGGAGGGCAGAGGAGATGGCATCGTCGGTTGAGCGATTAGGTCGGTATGCAAATTGGAAGGGATCCAGGGAGGCAGGGAGGACAGATGTGATGCTTTTCATGACTAGCCGTTCAAAGCACTTCATCAGGATGGGGGTGAGTGCTACTGGGCGATAGTCATTGAGGCATGCGGGCGTTGCCTTCTTTGGGACAGGGATGATGGTGGTGGCTTTGAAACAGGTGGGGACGATGGCCTGGCTCAGTGAGATGTTAAAGATGTCCGTNTTGAGCGATTAGGTCGGTATGCAAATTGGAAGGGATCCAGGGAGGCAGGGAGGACAGATGTGATGCTTTTCATGACTAGCCGTTCAAAGCACTTCATCAGGATGGGGGTGAGTGCTACTGGGCGATAGTCATTGAGGCATGCGGGCGTTGCCTTCTTTGGGACAGGGATGATGGTGGTGGCTTTGAAACAGGTGGGGACGATGGCCTGGCTCAGTGAGATGTTAAAGATGTCCGTGAAGACCGCTGCGAGTTCCCTTGCACAGTCCTTCAGCACACGACCAGGTATGTTGTCAGGACCAGAGGCCTTCCGGGCATTAATCTTGATAAATGATCGCCTTACGCTGTCTGAGGACAGCGCCAGCACCTGGCCATCAGGAGAGGGGGGAGTTTATGTGCAGGTGTGCTGTTACTTGCCTCAAACCGAGCAAAGAACTCATTCAGTTCATTCAGCGTAGAGGTTGAGCTGTCACAGGTCTGGGGGGGGGGTTTGTAGTTTGTGATGGTCTGTATTCCCTGCCACAGACTGCGTGTATCCTTGCTGTCCTTGAAACGGTGAGCTATTTTCCTGGAATACTGCTCCTTGGCCTCACTGATGCCCTGGGTCAGGTTCTTTCTGGCTGCCTTCAGGCCCACCTGATCTCCCGCTTTGAAGGCAGCATTCCTGGCTTTCAGGAGTCTGTGAACCTCAGCTGTCAGCCATGGCTTCTGATTAGCCCGAACAGTGATGGTTTTGAGGTTGGTAACATCATCAATGCACTTGGCGATGTATGAACATACAGTGTCTGAGTACTCCTGGAGACATGTGTTGTTGTTTGTGGTAGCAGCTTCTTTGAACATACCCCAATCTGTGGTGTCAAAACAGTCCTGGAGTGCCTCTGAAGACCCCTCTGGCCACACTCGTATCTGCTTGCGGACTGGTTTTGTGACTTTCACCAGCGGCCTGTATGCTGGCTTTAGCATAACACAGATATGGTCAGAAGCACCAATGTGGGGGAGGGGGAGGGCTCTGTAGGCATTTTTCATGGTGGTGTAAACTTGGTCCAGTGTGTTGTTTCCTCTTGTTGCAAAGTTTATGTTTTTGTATGTTTTTGGAAATACACTCTTTAAATCTGCATGGTTGAAATCACCAGCCGTGATGAGAAAAGCATCAGGATGGGCTGTTTGTTGCTCACTGATGTGCAGATATAGTTCATTCAAAGCCTCACTTCTAACTTTGCTGTTGGAGCTTGGAGGAATATATACAGCAACAATCAAAACAGCTGTAAACTCCCTCGGTAAATAGAACGGTCTGCATTTAATAGTCATGAACTCCACTAAAGATGAGCAGTGTTTGTAGACCACAGCAGCATCCAGGCACCATGCTTTGTTGATGTAAACACAGAGCCCCCCTCCCCTTGTCTTACCTCCCTCGAGGGTTCGGTCCGCTCTGTAGCATGTTAGCCTCTCGAGCTGAACAGCATGGTCCGGAACGTTGTTGTTGAGCCACGTTTCCGTGAATACAAACACACAACAGTCTCTCACAGTCTTTTGTGTCGTTCGTAGCAGGCGTATATAATCCAGTTTATTGTCATTAACATTGTAAGTTCAGCTTTTGCGATTTATTGCATACATTTACATAGTTAAGAACTAATTATTCAGCTTTAAATGTCTTTTTTTTAACCATTTTATGTGGTTTCAAGTAATTGTTCATTTACATTATACAGTACATTATACAGCTGCGGAAGCCTTTTGGAGGGGCTAAAATGCTAACGCGGCACGGCCTAACAAGCTAACGCAGAGGGGCTAACTCTAACGCGGCGTACCTTGTTGGACGGACACCGCAGAAAAACGGCTCCCAGTAAGTTATTAACTCTTTTTCCCTTCGAGGTCCCCCATGTTTGTAAAACCACAATTCAGAACTAGTTTGAAGGGACGTTCTACCTCAATCCAGGGAATTAGATTATGGAATGGCTTGGAGAATGTAGTTAAAAATGCCAAGTCAATGTTTACATTTAAGAAAATGATCAAAACGAATGTGTTAAAAAATATATGAAATAGCGTAATGTGTATTGTATTAGTTAGAAAATTAGAAAGAGTTAGTCATTTTGTACTGTTGGTTGAAGATTATTATTGTTTAATCTGATTGTTGGAAAAAAGGGGCAGATATAATAAGATTTATTCTTCTTTCTGCTACCTTTCATTTTTTTATATTTTGTACATTATCATTTATGGGATTGTCTTGTATTGTTTCTTTTGTAAAAAAAAAAAGAACAAATTTAATAAACATAAACAAACATAAACATAAGCATTATTTAAAGTACTCTGGCACAACAATTTCCTGCGGGATCAATAAAGTTCTATCTTATCTTACCTTAAGGATTTCCTTGATATTTGTTATTTTATTTTATTTTGTCTGTTTTTGCACCATTTAATTTATTTGTATGCATCTAAGTTATTTTATCTGTTGTTTGTTGTTTATCTTACACTAAAAATTACTTCTGAACATTACTGTTGCAGTTCTTTAAAACCAAAGATAATAAACCAGGCAAACTTTTGCTGTAAAACACATTGCATACTGGTGTTTTTTTTCTTCTTCTTCCTTTTGTTACTTTTAGTACCACAAGATCACATGTGTCAAACTCAAGATCCGTGGGCCAAATCCAGCCCACCATAACCATTTCTGCGACTCCACAGAGACAGAACTTCAAGATAACAGTTGTGTGATTCAGTA
This sequence comes from Garcialebias charrua, assembly GCA_038048925.1. Taxonomy (NCBI): domain Eukaryota; kingdom Metazoa; phylum Chordata; class Actinopteri; order Cyprinodontiformes; family Rivulidae; genus Garcialebias; species Garcialebias charrua. The sequence goes on from JBBPBX010012479.1 coordinate 37,689, forward strand.
TTACTTTATTAGTCAAATCAAATCAGTTTTTGTGATTATAATGCCAAATTACTCAAACATAAAATATTTAATTTTTAGAAGTAGTCATTGAATGCAGAGAAAGTTATATTTTACCAGTTTGTTAATAGGTCGCTTTATCAATACATTCTGCCGTGTCCTGCCTTTTGAGGACATTCATGATCTTGATGTGGCCCAGAATAAAAATGAGTTTGACGCCCCTGCACTGGATGATACATATAGGATAATGTAAACAGGGCTGTCAGAGTTGCAATGAGTTTATGTTAGGTGGGTGAATGATCTGATTTGACTGTTTATTGCAGTAATCCACATTATTAGCAGAAATAGAGGGCCCCAAACAAATTTCGCTTAGGGCCCCATGGAGTCTTGTGCCGGCCCTGCTGCGGAATGAGACTAAATAGGTTTGAGGGCTGAACATTCACACAATTTTTAGTTAAACTATTTTGTCCATTTATTTAGAATTCATTCTAGTGTTTTTTTGTTGAATACAGGTGGTCCTCGAGTTACCGCGATTCGGTGTTACGAACGCATCATATTAATAAAAAAATATATATAAAAAATTGTGTTTAAATGTTCTTGATTTCATGTTTACAGCACTTTGTGGCAGCTGTGGTTGTTTTAAATGGCTTTATAAATAAAGTATTATTAGTATTGATCCACTGTGGGAGGGTGCTATTTATAAGACTGAGCTGAACACAGCTTCTCAGACTGAGGAAGTCTTTCGGACGAAAGATGAAACGTTTCTACAGTTTTTTTTGCTTTGCTTTTTTGAATGTCCAGGGGACCAGACTTAGCTTTTTTGGATATTACAGTATTATTATTATTATTATTTTTAAGCCGATTTACATAGTTTCCGTCAGTTTCCGTCAGTTTCCGCCAGTTTTCGGCAGTCAGTTTTTGGCAGTGCCCGCCAGTTTAGCCAGTTAGCTCGGGCTTTGACAGCCGGCTTCGGACGGACCGTGTCCGATCAGAGGTTCTTGTGCTCGGATACATGGGCTGGGAGCTGAACGGCGGTTTTGCGGAGGGATGGATGGACGAAGTAAAAGGACGCTATGAAGCAGCCGACAGCGAGCCGGACCGGAGGAGTAACAAGCTAACATTCTAACAAGCCTTGCTGTAGGATGGGCGGGTGGGGTGGATAGTGTCACCAGGGACACAGAGCCGACGGGCGGCAGAGAGGCCTGCTGTGGCCGGGAGCTCGCCTCGATGTGCGCCTGGCAGCAGTGGTGGGCCCTCCGACCGCCAGGGAGCGTTAATGCGCTAATCCGCTTATAGCGTAGCTAAATAATCTGTTAGCTTTACAGCGGATTAACTAACTTTTATAATTCATACGCGGATTTGCGCTATTTTTATTTAAAATGCAGTACCGCTAATAACTAATTATCTATCAGTAAAACCGAAAAAACTTATTTAGAGCCCCGGACGACTGCTAACAGACCATATCCTGTCAGCGCCGGATGTGGTCCGTGACAAAAAAGCGTCCCCTCAGTCTCTTTACTAGAGCGAGCGCTCTCAGTTAGCAGCCAGTGTGTTACTCTGCAGCCTTATTGCTTGTTTTCGAAGAGTCAGACGAAGAGTTTTTAACATGGAGGGTGAACTTATGGATGTTTCTCAGCGGCCTACGCGACGCGTCTGGATTTTTAAAAGTATTTCTCCACTGCCCTCTTCAAAATGGCGGCCGCGACGGCCACAGAAGATAAGGACTTTCCATGAAAACACGGTAAAAACAATTATTTCTTTGCTGAGAAAAAATATATTTCTTATCTGACTTTATAGCACAAGGTTTTTCTGAGCTTAACCGGTTCAAATGGTCAAATCTGCTGGATTAAAAAA
>JBBPBX010012479.1:40430-54013 GCA_038048925.1 Garcialebias charrua
ACTTTCAAAGCCACCACAAAGTAATGTTTTAAAATCAAACAACTAGAGAAACTATTTCCTGCAAAAATGCTGTGTGCTACTGCTTATTGCAGAAGAACTTGCTGAAAAGCAGCTGAAATCAGGTATAATGGAGGAACAAGCCTAAATTAGCAGAAGAAAACAGAAAGAACACGTTTGCTGAAAAAAGCTAAAGTTAGCAAAGGGAAAAAAACAGCTGAAGCAGCTACCACAATATATGAAGCAATTTAACAGCAGGCAGGAGGTGTGAGGAGACCGGACTCCTGCTCTCGGGTGACTCCCAACGTCGCGGCCGTTGACCTCATCAAGGTTGAAGCGTTGAAGTTTGTCTGCATGTTTAGAAAACTACAAAGTACCAGAGCCACCAAATTCTGTCAGGGTTTGTGAGTAAGGACCCAAGGATGAAAACTATACTCGAGGACTGGATGCAACAAAGGAATTTATTGATAAAAATATACAAAATGTAAAATAAGCTGAGGTACAGCAGTAAAATACTGTTTGTACAAAATGAAACCAAGGAGCATGGACACCACTGCAGAAAGCACGGATGATGGAAAATGAGTGAAAGTGAACTGGGAGCATAAATAGGCTGGGAGGAATGGTTACTAACTGTAACATCTGAGACTAATGAACAAGAGGAGCTGGTGTGAGTGGTTAACAGAGGGCAAGAATGATGGACACAGGGACATACAGAGAAACTGTAAACACGAGGAAGCTCCAAAATAAAATAAAAAAATGAAAACAAAAAAATATAATCTATGGTGTGCAGTTTGTAAAGTTACACAGTCAAAAATTAACAGCAATATTTTTGGTTTATTTAGCCTTTTATAAGAAAAAAAAATTGGTCTTAATTTTTCAAAGGCATATTTTCACCATGTTATTCATACATTTATAAATGTCATAGCTCCAAACTAAATATTTAATTTACAAGCTAAATGTTTAGTTTATAAACTCCTCCTTTATTCTCTTCTTCTGTTTAGCTCATTGTTCCCTTTGTCTGTCTTGTTCATTCATTCATTAATTTATTCATTCATTCATTCAACCTTTATTTAAACAGATAAGTCACATTAAGCCTTGAAGACTCATTTACAAGTGAGATCTGTTGAACAGACTATAAAAGTGGTGAAAAATGACACATGGGGTTTGGAGACAAAAAAAAATCCTAACACATTTTTGACCTCTGTTTGAAGGTCAAAAATGTGGTAATGTTACTATGGGGAGCAGAGCATTCAGCTGCTCTGCTCCCCAGCTTTGGAGCTCACTCCCACCTGATATTGCCACATTTCAAATCCAAACTCAAAACTTATCTTTTAAAGTAGCCTACGCACTGTGATTGCAACTGCATTGTCTTATTTTAATTCTATTTTACTTGTTTTTACTGTTTGTCTGTTTTTATGATTAATAATAATAATAATAGTGAATTCAATTTATAACGCACTTTTCATTAATGAAAATCTCAAAGTGCTACAAGGAGCAACAGAATTAAATGTCAATAAAACAAATAATAAAACAATTAAAATCAATAACAATATCAGCTAAGATCAAAAGTAGAATCATGAGGAGGTAGAGTATGCTCGGTCGAAAAGAAAGGTCTTCAAGCCGCTCTTAAAGTCAACCACAGACTGTGGGGCTCTTAGACAGTCAGGAAGAGAGTTCCACAGGTGGGGGGCAGCCACACTGAAAGCCCGGTCTCCCATGGTCCTTAATTTGGTTCTCGGAATGTGAAGGAGATTGCTGTTCTGTGACCGCAGCGAACGGGTGGATGAGTATGGAATAAGAATATCCTTCAGATAATCTGGTGAAGTTCCGTGTAAGCATTGATGTGTAATGAGAGCAGTTTTGTACTGAATTCTGTAGGCGACAGGAAGCCAATGAAGGTTATGGAGAATGGGCGTAATATGTTCAAATTTACGAACTCTCAACAAGATCCTTGCTGCACTGTTTTGAATATATTGAAGTTTCTGAAGGTTTTTGCCAGGGATTCCAATAAACAGGGAGTTGCAGTAGTCGAGCCTGGAGGAGACAAAAGCATGGACGAGCTTCTCAGCATCGGAAAAAGTTAGGGATGGGCGAAGTCTGGAGATGTTTCGAAGATGGAAGAAGCAAGTTTTAAACAGATGCTTAATGTGATTTTCAAATGTAAGATTGGAGTCCATTTTTATTCCAAGATTAGTAACAGAGGTGGAGAGGGGGATGTCTTGTCCAGAAAAGGAAAGTGTTGTTATAGGAGATGTTTGTACCTGGTGAGGGGTGCCAATCAGTATGGCCTCAGTCTTGGAGCAGTTTAATTGAAGAAAGTTCTGATTCATCCATGCCCTAATTGCCTCCAGGCAGGCAGAGAGGGCAGTGAGTGAAGATGGAGATGACAAGGTGGAAGATGAGGATGCTCCAGTCCTGATGTAAAGCTGTGTATCGTCGGCATAACAGTGAAAAGAGATGTTGAACTGATTAAAGGGGACCACACATGCAAAATTCACTTTTTAATGTTTTTTTACTAAACTTTGGGTATTTACTTCATAAAAAAACAGTCCTTGTGCCAAAAAAATGCACCCAGTGGTTTATTTACTCTAAGTAGATTTATTTTACTGTGATGAAAACGGTTCGTTTTTGAAATAAAATGGAAGTCAATCGCGCCTGTGACGTCACAGGCGCGAGGACAACCCACCTCAAACCTGAGTCCAGCCCCTCACCTGGTTAGGCTCAACCCACTTCTGTATTAAACACATGACTGTTGTTTTTCATGATTTCATCTCATCTTTTGTTTATATGTTCTTAATTTCATGTGTACAGCACTTTGTTGCAGCTGTGTTTTTTTAAATGGCTTTATAAATAAAGTATAATTGTTATTTTTATGTTTTAGTTCAATTTTTAGTGTATTTGCGATCGCTGCCAACGCGCAGCCGGCAAAAATTAAACGAGCGGACCACAGGCGGAAGGACCGGGTTCGACGGGACCCTCTTCCGGCGCCATGGAGCGGAGCTTCAACTGTACAGCCTTGCTGCAGCCTCGCAGCAGCCTCGCAGCAGTGAGGACCTTCCCCTTACGGATTAATTTACGGGAGACACTTGGTGAACTTTGTGTTGTCTTGACTGGAACAGCGATAACGCCCAAAGTCTCCGAGCGGAGCTGGCGAAAACCGGAAGAGGAACAAGCTAACATTAGCTTCGGATTCGGGTGGTATAATGCTAAAAGGAGCAGCAAACTGCGGCGCGCTCAGACGGGTTTCGGTAAGTTATCTTAAGCTAGCACTAACAGTAAGTCAAATGAGTAATAAAAAAAGAGCTAATTTTAAAACAACAACACATTACAGATACTGGCTGTTATGAGGGCGTTAACAGATCTTTGAAGGGCGTGGACTTCAGAACTTCTATCAGAAACCGGTCGTTCAAAACGAAAGTTAAAAATGGCAGAATTAAAAAGGGTATAATTGATTATCTAAGAATTATTTTGTGCATTAAATTGAAGGAATAGGGTCTAGATAGCACACAGAAATAACATAAAAATGTAAAAAATGCATCTGAGGTCCCCTTTAATAATTTGACCTAAAGGCAGCATGTAAAGGGAAAACAGCAGGGGCCCCAGAACCGACCCCTGAGGGACACCACAGGAGACACAGACTGTCTGGGACGTGGCGTTGCCAAGACTAACACATTCCAGCCTATTGGAGAGGAAAGATTTGAACCAGTCCAAATGATTGACAATGTAAGGTGACCTTGAGTGCCAAGAAAGGCACGTACAAATAAAATGTATTATTATTATTATTATTACTATTATTATTATTATTATTATTATTATTATTATTATTATTATTATTGCTATTATTAATAATAATATAAACTAAATATTTAACTTGCAAGTTAAATATTTAGTTAGCAAACTAAATATTTAGCTCCACATTAAAAATTTAGATTACAAACTAAATGTTTATGTCCAAGCTAAATGTTTAATTTACAAGCTTAACTATTTAGTTTATGAACTAAATATTTAACTCGCAAGTTAACTATTTAGTTAACAAGTTAAATATTTTGCTCCACATTAAAAATTTAGATTACAAACTAAATGTTTATGTCCAAGCTAAATATTTAATTTAAAATTAAATATTTAATTTACAAGCTAACTCTTTGATTTACAAAATAAATATTTAACTTGCAAATCAAATAGTTTGTGAACTAAATATTTAGGTGTAAATTAAATATTTCATTCCTAAACTAAACATGCAATTTCTAAGCTAAACATTTAATTTCTAAACTAAATGTTTAATTTGCTAACTAAATATTTAGATCAGACCTAAATATTTACCTTGCAAATTGAATATTTAGGTCTGAAATAAATATTTATTTAGCAAATTGCTCGTGTTTACTTCTGCGTATCGGGTTTTGAAATGTATCTGATTTGACTGTCAACGTGCATTTTTTAAGCAAAAGTTAGACTGAGACACACATTTACTTCAAAGTATAATTTTGAGCAAACAAATAATTGTTTTTAAGTGTTAATCTTGTTAAATTCTTGTTAAAGTCCTCCCGAGCACGCTCCTGCGGCCGCCATTAGGCAGCCCATTGATTTTTGTTACAACACCTGCCCACATTTCCAGTTTGTCAGCGGTGACCAGTAATATATGCACGTATAAGGGGAAGCGACATATTTTTGGATTTTTCCACTTTATTACCCAAATATGGACTGATGCGACTTATAGGGCGGATCGACGTGTACGACAGAAAATACGGTAATAAAAATCACAAGATTCACCCACTGGATGAAGGATTTGAACATCCCTGGTGGAAAATGGTGTGTCTGTGTGGGTAAATGAATAATGTTTCTGCTTCAAGGGCGGTCCTTTAAGGCGACTGAGTCATCCTGACATGAATATTAACTCTCCATGCTGATAAAGGCTTCTAATTGTTCTTTAAGCTTCCATTTGCTCCGCTCCCTGAGGAGAAGTTGTTGGAAGGTGTAGCTGTTTGTGAGGGCTGACATGTCAACCTGCAGCCCATCTTGTTGATGTTTTCATGTGTATGACTCACACCTTGCTTTCATCACTTCACTAAGACAGGTTCTTCATCAGGCTTGAAGCAAATACCTGTGTCAGGGCTCTCAGACACTGGGAGACACACGAGTAGAGAGAATTCATGCCGGTTCTGTTCTGAATGTAAAAACATTGCTTGGAAAATTAAAAAAGTTGTATCATTGTGTCATTAAAACCTGATCTTAGTTTGAGTGTTGAATGGTTTGGTTTTAAAATTTGAAAGAAGCTCACCTCAGCAGACCCTAATTCACTGTTACCACAATTCTCAAAAATTTTAGAAAAAGTATTTGTGAACAGATTGGATACATTTCTTGACAAACACGACATCTTGAGTGCAAGTCAATATGGATTCAGATCGAAAAATTCCACATCAATGGCACTTATGGAATTAACAGAAAAAATCACCACAGCCATTGATCAAAAACAACACTGTATAAGTTTGTTTGTTGACTTAAGAAAAATATTTGACACTATTGACCATACTATTCTTGTCAATAAACTAAACAGGTATGGTATTAGAGGACGAGTTTTGCAGTGGATACAAAGTTATTTGACGGACAGAAAGCAGTTTGTGTATGTTGACGATATACGATCTGATTTCTGTACAATTACATGTGGAGTCCCACAAGGCTCGATACTCAGACCAAAGTTGCTTATTTTATATGTAAATGATTTAATGAAGGTGTCTGGACTGCAAAATTGTATCTTGTTTGCTGATGATACTACCTTCTTTTATTTTGGTAGTGACTTTGAACAAATGACTGCATTGATAAAAATGGAATTTGCAAAAATGCAAACCTGGTTTAAATTAAACAAGCTATCATTGAATCTTGGAAAAACCAATTACATGTTATTTAGTAATACAAAAAAGAATATGGATTTTTTTCTAAAAATTGATGGTGTGGAAGTCAAGAGAGTAAATGAGGTGACGTTTTTGGGTGTGGTAATTGATGACAAACTGTCGTGGAAACAGCACATCACTTCGGTAAAAATTAAGTTAGCCAGATCTACTGCGGTACTGTATAAAGTTAAAGATTTTTTGAATGAGACAGCTTTGTATTTGTTATATAATACCATTTTTGTTCCACATTTAATTTATTGTGTTGAAGTTTGGGGGAAGGCATTTAAAACTATAACAAAGCCTGTTTTTATTTTACAGAAAAGAGCTGTGAGAATTATTTTAGGAAAACCTTATTGTCAAAATATTATTTAACCAACTTAAGTTATTGAAATTTTATGATTTGGTGGATTATAATATTTCATTAGTTATGTATAGAGCTTAAAACAACTTACTGCCTCCAAACGTTCAAAAGTTTTTTTGTCAAAAGAACGTCTTGTTATAGTCTTAAGGGAACTGAGATTTTTGCAAAACCTCAGTATAGGACCAGTTTGAAGGGTCAGACTGTTTCAATACAGGGAATTGATTTATGGAACAATTTGGAAAACGATGTTAAATATGCTAAATCTATGCTCGTGTTTAAAAATATTATCAAATCTAAGTTGTTAACAAAATACGAAAATCTTTAGTTAAATCCATTCTATTAGCAATTTTCTAGTCAACAAATGAAGTTTTTTGTTCAATTACTTGAAAAACATTGCTTGAGTTAATTGTTTGGATTGAGTTTGCTTTTGTATTTTTTGTTTTTTGAAGAAAAGGGGCAGATACTATAAGATTATTTCTTCTTTCTGCCTCCTTTCATTTTGTCTTTTATATTACTCACTGTATGTTTAAATGTTGTTTTTTATTGATGTAAAATGAATAAATCAAATAAAAATCAAATAAAAATAAAAATCTAAACCATCTGGTTTAACTTTGTCACTCCACTGCATTCTTTCATTTTCTTTTCAGTTTGAGGTGAATAAAATAATACCAGACTTGGTTTATATGCATGGAGCCATCCTACTTTGTGTCTTTTCTTGGATTTTTTAGATATTGGCAAAAAATAAAAACAAATTCAACTTTATGTTTTACAATACCAAAGACAAAGGGAAAATCTAATTTTACATTTATGTTAGTAAAAACACTGCCCGGACCCAAAAAAAGTTGCCACCTGGATTTAACTATGCAAACAGGTACGAGCCTCCTATTGGATAATTGCTGCACTGGTGATTATGTTTCAGCTGGTAACAAGTTATTTAACCCCAACTGGTGCAATGAGGTGCTTCTCATTTCTTAAACAACCATGTTGAAACACAGATCACGTGGTCGTGGAAAAGATGCCAGTCTGTTTGAGAAGGGTCAAATCATTGGCATCAAGCAGAGAAAACATCTAAAGGAGATTGAAGAAACTACTAAAATTGGGTTGAGAACTGTCCAACACATTATTAAAATATGGAAGGATAGTGGGGACCCATCGTCTTCGAGGAAGAAATGTGGCCGTAAAAAAATCCTGAATGATCGTGATTGGCGATCACTTCAACGTTTGGTGAAATCAAATTGCAGAAAATTAACAGGAGCACGGTTTTATCGTTCCAATAAATAAAGTTTCTATTCAGTCTTGAAAAGTTTTAAAACTTACTTTTTGTGTTTTTAAGATCTTAAAGTGCGACTAAACCCAAAATTAACTTTTTTTAGCTGATAAACTCCCTAGAATGTGTTTAAAATGTTATCTAGCACTATGGCTGTGTTTATTCTCACATAATTGTGCATATCTGTGTAAATTGGCAATATTTGGCAATATTTGGTCTAAAAATGTGTTTACGGTAGTTCTATGGGTTGAACTGGTGGATTACACCTTAATTTTCTTATTTGTGCAAACGCTCATGTGTGACATGTCTGCTCATGTGTGATGTCACACAGGTGGTTCAAGCAGAGCCAATCCCCTGCAGAGATGAGAAGTGCATACCTTATATGGAAGTGCTGCATTTCACTCCTGACAAGCGGTTTTATTTTTATTTTCATTTTCATTTTTTTAGGCCTTTGGTTTTGGATGGAATGGGTGGAATAGATAAATACATCTACATGTTTATTCTTTGTTGTTGCTTGGTGTATGTTGTTGGCTAGAGGTTTAATTTGTTTTAGGTTGTTGCAGGTGGAGGCGTGAACAAAAGCACAACTCTACCTCCACCCCTCCTTGTCTCTCGACACGCCCATTTTCAGGGAGATTTTGGAAGGAGGAGTTACCGTCTCAACCTGGGTTTAGTCACACTTTAAATGAGAAGGGAAAAAAAACAGAATCTAAAAAAGTGTGTTTCCAATCTTCATTTATTTAATAAAGATATAAAAGAGTAATTTCCAAGTTTAGTAGCTGTATAGAATATGTATTAAAAAACTGCAAACATTTTCTACCAGCCCCAGTTCTGTTAAACTTTGTTACGCAAATTATTTGCCATTTGTTGCAGACTTTGCAACCAGTGAGCAACCAGTTACCCAAGCCCTTAAAGAATACACTGCTTTTTGTTTTACTCTATATTAAAATATAGTTTATCAAAATTAACCTCGTGTTGCGCTGAATACTTTAACGACTCATGGAAACAGACTACAACAATTATCCTTAAAAAAATATATATTTTTTTATTTATTTATTTATTTATTTATTTATTTTTTTATTTTTTTATTTTTTAACAAAAGCATCAGTTCTTGTTACCCGTCTGTATGTGCAGATTAAATGTTTTTCTTTGGGTTTCAAAATAGGTCAAATATTAATAAAGAAATGTGGAAATTATGGGATTCTGAAACATGGAATGTGTAAAAACACTAAGTCTGTGTTGGTTCATGGTTTTTAAAAGTAAAGATAAATTTTCATCCATCCATTATCGTTTACACACTTCTTCCATTTTGGGTCATGGGGGTCGCCGGTGCCCACGTCCAGCAATCACTGTGCGAGGGGTGGGGTACACCGTGGAGGGGTCGGAAGTCCATCACAGGGACACATGGAGACAAACGAGACAAACAACCATTCACTCTCTAAACACCTAGGGACAATTTAAAGTTACAAATCAGCCTAACATGCATGTTTTTGGTCTGTGGGAGGAAACCGGATTACCCTGAGAAAACCCATGCATGCATGGAGAGAACATGCAAACTCCAACCAGAACTCCCCCCAGACCGGGATTTGAACTGGCAACGTTCTCGCTGAGAGGCAGCAGCTCTACCAGTTGCGCCACCGTGCTGCCCTCATAAGATTTTAATATTTAATAAACACAACCTCAGACTCACAACAGCAGATGAGGTATTTTTAAACTGTAATTTTTTTCATTAAAGCAACCTTAAGTCAAAACCACGAGTGTGAGGAACAATTTGCACACTCCTTATTTATTTTTGATAGATAAGTATTTAATATAAATATTATTTAACGGTGTACTACAAGGCTCAGTCTTAGGTCCCACCCTCTTTACAATCTACATAGGTAATGTAGGTCAGGTCATCCCTGATGCATCCTTACACTTCTATGCTGATGATACAGTTGTTTATTGTCGAGCTAAAACAATTGCTAAGGTTTTCCAGATTTTGCAATCCGCCTTTGACATCATCCACTCAGATTTGTTCCGTCTCAAACATGTCCTAAACACCGACAAAACCAAAGGGATGTTGTTTTCAAACAGGAAGTTGGTCCCATCAGTTCTTCCTCTGATTTTATTCTCTAATAGTGCCCCTATTGAGTTTGTTGTTTCTTACAAATATTTGGGTATCACGATCGATTCAAATCTCTCTTTTAAGCTCCATGTGGAAAACTTGGTAAAGAAACTGAAAGTTCAACTGAGTTTCTTTTTCAGAAACAGATCCCATCTAACACTGAATGCTAGGAAACACCTTGTAACTGTGACTTTCCTTCCCTCCATTAACTACAATGAAATTATTTACTTGAACGCTCCTACAAGCACTCTGCAGATGTTGGACACTGTCTGTCACGGTGCGCTAAGATTCATGACTGTAACTATCAAACCAACCATTGCACTCTGTATTCACTGGTTAACTGGACATCATTAACTTCACGCAGACTGTCTCACTGGTACATTTTCCTCTTTAAATCACTTCTTGGTCTTTTGCTTTCATACATCTCCTCCTACATGTCTCTGCGTGAGTTCAGCTACAGCGTGCGCTCTCAGGTCATTATTACATGCAGCGTAACTGAACTAGGCATTAGGGCCTTCTCCTACTCCACTCCTGTTTCCTGGAATATCTTGCAAAAAAGATCTGAAGCTCTCGACCTTGACCTCTCAAAGTGACTTTAAACATTTCTTAAGTTCATGGGAAGAACCAACACAGACATGTTCCTGTTTTTAGTTTTCTACATCGATTTACTACCTAGCTGTTTTTTGTTTCATTTTTAATACCACTTTCTTTTATTTGTTCTTCTCAATTTGTATGTTTTTTTTTTGATTGTTCACTGTTGTCCTCACTCTGTTAAAATCAGATCTCTCTTGTAAACGAGTCCCCGAGGCTCAATGGGATTAGCTGTATAAATAAAGGTTGAATGAAAAAGTACCACTGGGATACATCATCTACCTGATCAACAGCCAAAGTACTGTACACACATCCATAAAAGCAAACATTTTGGTGGTTTGGCAGAAGATAGCAACGATTTTAAAGAAGCAAGGGTTTGGAAAAGAGTTAAAAGTTATTTTATAATGTTTTGAAGTATTAAATGCAGATGAAGATTATTTATAAATGGAAACATTTAAGATGGCTGTTGATCTCCCAAGCAATGGTAATTCCAACAAAATCACCCTAAAGACCAGATGGTACTTCAAACGCATCATGAGCTACATTTAATTCTCTACAGGCCTCAGTTAGCATGTTAAATATTAAAAGTCCTAGATGGTAAAATTAGAAGAAAAAGACTGAGCAAGACTGGCTGGTTTGAAAAAGTTGCCAGGATTTTTTTTCTTAAAGAGCATGGTAACACGATTTATGGTTCTAAAGCTTTATGTAAACTGACTTACTAAAAGGCTTTTGAAATAACAACATCTTTTGAAGAAATAAATGACTAAAATGAATTATTTGGCCATAATTTGCAGTGTCACACTTGGACAAAGCCAAATGCTGCACATCTGCATCAACAGCTCATAAAGACAAAGGTGGTGGATGGTTTAACATTAAAGGAGACCACAGATAGGTTTTAAAATTTGTTATGGTATGTCGTTGGGGTATCCAGACATTGTTCATTCAATTTAATACACAAAATAATTCCTAGATAATCAATTATCCATCCATCCATCCATCCATTTTCGTCCGCTTATCCGGGGTCGGGTCGCGGGGGTAGCAGCCTAAGTAGGGAGGCCCAGACTTCCCTCTCCCCAGCCACTTGGAGCAGCTCCTCTGGGGGAATCCCAAGGCGTTCCCAGGCCAGCCGAGAAACATAGTCCCTCCAGCGTGTCCTGGGTCTTCCTCTGGGTCTCCTCCCGGTGGGACATGCCCGGAACACCTCACCAGGGAGGCGTCCAGGAGGCATCCTAACCAGATGCCCGAGCCACCTCAACTGGCTCCTCTCGATGTGGAGAAGCAGCGGCTCTACTCCGAGTCCCTCCCGGAGTTCAGGCAGAAGCTGGCCATTGGGACATGATCAATTATACCCTTTTTAATTCTGCCATTTTTAACTTTCGTTTTGAACGACCGGTTTATGATAATGAGATCTTGTGGCACGCTCTTCAAAGATCTGCTTACATTAACTCCGCCCTCCAAAGGCAGACGAGGATGTCTGAACTCACGTTACTGCCACCCAGAGCCCTGAGCTGAGCTGTAACTGGACCGCGAGTCTGCGACGTATTTATTGTGGGACAGATCAGACGTGTACAAGTTGTCATGTCATTTTTAATTTTTCCTCTGTAATAAATGTCCAACTTCCTCCCTGACGTCTCCCTCCCTCTCCCTGTGCGCGTGAGCTGGAGGTAGCGAAGCGGATGTCACTCGCGGACACACACACACTCACAGCGGGGCTGTCTTGTTATCTGTGTCCCTCGCTCAGCCGCGCGCTGGGCCCGGCACACACACACACAAACACATACACACACGGGTTTGTCAATGAGGTTTAGCGGTACGTAGTCTGTCCTGCTAATGACACATAAACCAACACACACACACACACACAGCAACATGCTGCATCGCTGTTCATTCATATCAATTTTAAATCTGCTTAGTGCGCGCTCCATTATCTGAGCCAGGAGGGTCAGAGAGTTAGCTGGCTAGACTCTGTGACATTTTTAGCCATTGTGCTGACATGAAATCAGGAAAAACAACCGTCACGTCTTTTATACTGAAGTGGGTGGAGCCGCACCAGGGGTTGCTGGTGAGGGGCTGGACTCAGGGTTGAGGTGGGTTGTGGCTGCGGTTTGTGACGTCACAAACCGCAGGAAGTGCAAAACGAAGTGTTTCTATCAAAGATAAATAAATCTACTTAGAGTAAATAAACCACTGGGTGCATTTTTTTGGCCTTAGGACTGTTTTTTTATGAAGTAAATGCCCAAAGTTGAGTCAAAAAAACATTAAAAAGTGAATTTTGAATATGTGGTCCCCTTTAACTTCTTTAGGTACCAAAATACTACAGCAATCGGTCTAATAAAGTTTACACACCTGTTATGTTACAAAGTCATAAGGAAACAAAAAAAGCCTTGTTTTATAAGTTATTTTTGTATGCTAATGGAAAACTTAAAAACTGAAAGTTATGCACCATAACTCATATTCCCAGAAGGAAGGGAACGAGGTGCAACATAATTGCTATGGGAAATTGCGCCCCGCGTGATTACCTGAAGGAATACACTCACGCCTTTACGGCCGGGGCGTCGGCGTCACGCCAGAGTCCCCTCCCTCTGGGTATTTAAGACGCGGACGCCCATCCTACTTTCTCTAAAATGCACTTCACCGAGCTTTCAGCATTGAAAGGGCCAGGTATGTTGCACCTCGTTCCCTTCCTTCAGGGAACATGAGTTATGGTGCATAACTTTCAGTTCCCTTATCAGTCAGTCACTCGGTGCAACATAATTGCTATGGGAACGTAATTCATTCACGCCCTTGAAATGCTCAGTAAAATGCATGTGAGAACATCTGCCTTAATACGACAGGCATTTCCCAGCCGCTCTCTACAAGTTATGTAGAGAGAAAGCCTGAGAAGAAAAACGCCACATGTAGAAACATCAACCTGATGTTACCACTGGACACATAGATGAAACACCAGCTAGAGGCAGCACAAGCATGCTCCGCTAGTGTGATTACCCATCATCTCCTTTAGGGATGGGAATTGATAAGAAATTATCAATATCGATGCCTTTATCGATGTCATTTATCGATTCGATTCCTTATCAATTCTGTTATCAATTCTCATTTGGGTAATAAAATATAGTAAACCATTTGTGTTCATAAAGAATTTATTTATGGATTTTTTCCCATATTTTTAGACTCATTTTTCGCTCTGATTCTTCGTTTTTCATTTTTGGCGAAAATGGTGCAGTACCAGTTTCGGCCGCTTTAGAGGCGCTGTAGGCAGCAGCCAGCAGAGGACTCAGAGAGTGAAGAGGAAGAGGGACCACTTCCAGAAGTTTATACCACTCATAAACCACACCGCGGATTTTTAAATCCAGCTGATTTCACATTTGGTTCAGCTCA
>JBBPBX010012480.1:0-24320 GCA_038048925.1 Garcialebias charrua
TATATATATACCTGTTATCCAATAAGAATCAGTTGTGTATTGTTTATGATGACTGGTTCATCTTTTTTATTATTTTATACTGACAACAAAAAAAGGCTTGCGTTAAAAAATATGCGTGGATAAAATGATGACTAATGTAACTTTACCAATAAACATTTAAATAACAACAATTCAATCAAAATCTAATTGGAGTTCAGAATTTCTGTATGCATGATGGCAAAGTTTATACAAATTGGAATACATTTTCCTTATGTTTTTTAAGCTCAATGACCTCACTCCAAAACATTGCTAGATTGCAGAATTTTTTGGAAAACCTCCTTTAGTGTGAAGGTCATCATAACGCTGATGTACTGTTACAGTAGTACTCAACAATTTGGCTTATCCCACAATAGTTAGCATCACCCACCCTGGCTTGAGTCTCTCAGACTGTCAGGATTCATTGATGCTCTAAAATATAAACCTACACAAGTGTGACTGCCACCATGTCTGTGGCAAGATCTTGCTATGGCATAGTCAAAATCAGAGTTGTAGCTGAGGCATGTGGCATGTCATGCTCCAAATTCAAATAATTCAGTCATTCTAGTGCATGCAGTTGCCACGTTATAAAGTAGATACATCTCCACCGCTGGCACCACGCTCCACCATGGACCACGGTATGCTACCACTATGTTGATAAACCATCACCACCTCACTACTGAACTTTTGTACATGCTTAAAACTATCATGGCCCTATAAGGATGAGAAGGCTACTGTACCTAAAGTCATGGAAAAGACCCAGCATAGCCATTTATGTTTGAGTTGTAAAGATTGTCATTATCCAGTGGTGTGGGGGATGATCAACCCAATCAGACCTGTTTTCTTTGATCTTGTACAGCTGTTTTCCAAATAACAACAACTACGTATGTCCAGTGAAAGAGTATCTACAGTATGTAGCATCTAAATCTGAATGGAAGGCTTAAGAGAAAATTACCCTATTTCTTTCTAGACAAATAAAACGGTTAAAACAACCTCCCCATTCATACGTACGTATGATAAACTGAGGGCTTAGTCTTACCATCTTGTTCAGTTTTGGTCAGCTCAACGAGCTTCTTCTGTTTCAGAGTGTCCACCACATCTGCCAGGCTGCCTTTGCGACGTTCTGGTGTCCCAAACGTGAGGCCGATGATCGGCTCTCCTCGATCTCTCGAACACTCCTCTGGTTTGCTTGGAGAGGTAGAGTTATTCCAGTAGTTGTAAACTGAGCAGCCCTTGGTGCTTTCATTGTCCTGAGAAGAAACAGCAAACACGAGTTACAAGAGTTTAGTTCCTTACTGGATATGGCTTTGGACTTGGCTGAAGTGACATTGGCGTGAACTTACTAGAGTAACACTGCAAATGTCAAGTTCAGGATTGCCTTTTGCTTTTAACAGAAGGTGATGATTAGAGTATTTGATCTATCTGTCAGCAAGAGTACAATGGTGCTGCTCCATTACGTCTTTCGTGTTGCTTGGGTCACTTATTTATGGCCCTGCTGTGGCATTACACTATGGCTCAGTGTAAAATGTTAACATCTGCTTTTCACATGAGAAAATCTCAACCTAAGAAGAACAGCAGAGACTCTGGAAGAAATGGGAACACATAAAGCTGAGAAGGTGCAGCTATGCAGGAGTATCTCAAGTGATGCTAACTTTTATATCTACATCATATCTTTGTTAGGGTTCAGCCTTTTTTTTTCTTTAGACTGCTGATGAATTATTGTCTTGGTTAAAGTCCACCCAAACTCCAAAATTGGTGGGAAGCAACTAACTTTTGATGGATCTTCATATTTTCCTTGGCATGAAGAGACTGCTTGTGTCCTGAAGGTGTGTGTTCTGCTGGGTTAAGCAAGACGCACAATGAGTCTATATTTATCCAGAAGATAATCCCTTTGGGATGGCCATATTGTCCCATACAACAGACCTCACCACAGGTGTTCTAACACTGGGGCTATTTCAGGAGGCTTTCCCATTCCTTACAGAGTGTGGGGGGATCTCCAAGAACTTTCGGAGGCTTATGTTTCAAAGACAACGAGCTTTGGTGAACAGCAGGATCTTAAGACGCCCTTGAAATGGCTCCAAGGGGCCCCGCTGTGCACTTTGTCTTTAAGCAGAAGATGCCTCTGTAATGAGGACTGGAGGATAGTGTGTCACTGGTGGATTGTTCAGGCGTGTTTTTAGGTTGCACACACGGAGTTATAGAACCTGAATGGTGCAGACAGGATGAGCTGATGGTCAGGTTCATGACAACAAGTGTGAACTTGTAAGTTTGTCCCTTGAGCAAGGCAACTTGAACTGATTCTTTGAAGAACAAAAAAACAGAATCAGATTTCTAATATTTTTTTAAAATGTGATAAACGATATTAATATATTTTTAATGTGATCAACGATAAGAAATACGTAGTGTTAATAATTAACTAGAAAATTGACAATGCAGCTACCCTTATCCATAAAGATTAAATAATAGTTCTAATAATCTCACCTGTGAAAATAGGATTATGTTTGAACTGTGTAAAAAGAAAGATTAGATCAAAATAAATGTTAAAGCTGCTGACAATGGCTCATTAGGGTCGTCATGGTAACCACGCATATATGTCTCTCACTTCATGACGGCAGTCTTAATATGACAGGCAGTCTGAAATGCACAGTAGCAAAAAAATAAATAAATAAAGTAAATAAATAAATAAATAACCTAAATGAAGATAAATAAAGATAAATAAAGACTGCGATATACTGGAGACCTGTCCAGGGTGTTCCCCGCTTCTTGCACAGTGACTGCTGGACATGGGTACCACTTACCCCCGCAACCCGGAAAGGAAGAAGTGGGTAAAGAAGATGGATGGATGGATGGATGGATGGATGGATGGATAAATAAACATTATATTGAGCCAATTTTGAACTGTAAGTGACAAAAGCATCTGGTTATGTATAAACTGTATAAGAAGTGTGAAAAATATGTAAAAAAGTATTTGCTTTCAACTGTTTAAGTTTAGCTAGCTCAAAAGTCATTGCGTGACATCATCGCATGTTACTTTACACTTTCAGTGGTAAAATCCCCAAACATCACAAAATTAAATTAAAATCTGTTAGATGTGAAAATGGCAGTTCAGTCGTGTAAAGTCCAATTTTCTGTAAGTACTGTAAACAGATGTTTGACTGTTTCTACTGTGAAGTTTGTGAATTTTCTCTCTTGCTCTGCCAAAATCCTATGGTTGTGTTTGTGGAAAGGTTTAGTTGCTCTTTGCAAATTTTCTTCTATACATCTCCCACACAATATTCCCAATCAAGCAGCAGGTATTGATTCGTTTTGCATGATTTTTTTTTTTTCAAAGCTTCAAGAGAAATAGAAAATTAAAATAATGAACGTATAAGAAGTTTATTGGGTAAATGGTAATTGGGGTGCATCAGTATTTTAGCACTCTTAATAAGGAATACTGAAAGTGAACGTCTGGAAAAAAAAAGCTGTTCTTCGTTTTTTGTTTTGTTTACTAAAAAAATTATTTGAACTGGTTGTTCTTTTACTGATTTAACTGAGGCAACACTTGCTCCTGCTGCACGCTGAGCTCGTTGTTCTGGGCCTAAAACTTCAAGTATCCCTTTCTGTAAAGCTTCCCAGGATCGAGGAATAGTTTTGCCTGAAGGTAGCTCTGAACCTCGAAGTTAAAGCAAAGTAAAAATCAAAGTTTCTATAAAGTTGGATTGAGCTTAAAAATCTCGAGGGGTACGTTTTAATTTCTGTACAACTAAATGAATGTTTTGTAATACAAAAACAATTTAAATATTTTTTATTCTCAACCCCCATTTGTCAGGGAAATGCGAGATGTGTTTTGCAACAACGATCATACCGACAGCAACCTCCTTCCAAGAACTTTCCTCAGAAGTTCAACTCAAACCAGCTTTATCCATCAGGGACCAACTGAACCTGAAGCCAAGTTCTTCCACGTCAATGCATTCACATACAAACACCTGAAAACATGCTGAGTAGATGAGAAGAATCTGGGGGTATAACTCTCCGGAGGAGGACCCTCAGTGGGCTGCCTTCAGCACTGCCTGCAGCAAATAGACCAGAGACGACCGCTGTCCTGTGTGTGCGTCTGCTGTAGTGCTTGTGTATATATACATTTAAAAGTGGGCACACAAGAGTGCACGATCATCATTATGCATGAGAATTTGCGCTCCAGCATGTATTTCATGAGTGTTTTATGAGGTGCGTGCCCCAAGTGTGTTCACTGTGTCCACACAGCAACCACGTTTGTTTTATAGATGTGAGTTAGAGCAACGCAGCTTGTGTTGGGGGCACGGTCAGTTTCTGTCCTCCGTGCGTAATTCACGTCTCACCATCACGGCAGGGCCGACGTGCTCCCACTCAGCGTCTGTTGGCTTCTCTCTGGCAGGCTGAAGTTTGTCCGGGTGGGGCTCGTCATGCGAAGAAGGCGACGCCGTCTCCTTTGGGCTGTCTCGCTCGGCGCCGTCCCAGGGCCCGTTGTCCTGACCGATCATTTCCGCCTCCTCGGACGACACATGAAAGGGAGGAGTTGCTCTCATGGAAGACATCATTCTGTGAAGACGGGGAAAGAGAAAGGGATTTTGGTGTGTTTTTTTGGGGTTTGCTTTGTGTAATTTATAGTCTTGGCGCCAAAAATGAATACAAACAGATGTGACAGGAGAACATTGTGATATTAGTGCTGCTGATCTCTTGGTGAAAAAGTTAATCAAAATGTCAAAAAGATTTCAGAACCACCACTGACTAGAGTTGCATTCGGGCCTAAAATATCTAACCTGGCCCCAGTTCGTAGCCATTTTTTCCAAACCCGATCCGATCAAACTAAATGTAATTACAGGCCCGAACTGGGAAAAAATAAAACTTGACATTGCTTTTATTAAGCTTTTACTGCTTTTGTAAGCAAATACGTTTAACATAATATTTTTAAAACGTGTTTCAGAGAAAAGAAGATAGAAATTTACTTTTTTTCGCCAAATGGATATTAACATACAAAACTAATAGCCTAAAGCAGGGGTCTGCAACCTTTACGATCAAAGGAGCCATTTCTGCGCCTTTGTTCACTAAACGTGTCCATAGCCACAAAACCTGCTACAATTGTTATTTTCAACTGGTGGCCCATGGGCCACTTCAAGTTTCTTATGCCCCTTTTCCACCGGTCGGCACGGGTCGGATATTGCGTCATATGTGCGTCGCAGAGACCCACTTTACGCCTTCCCCACCGGATATTCCGTGCTGCACTGCGCCAGATTTTTGGTGTGGTTTCAGAGGGGTGACAACGCGTGCTCACCCTCGCCGGAAGGAGGAGTCTGTGTGGACTGGAGCTGTTTTCACGGAAGCGAGGGAAGCGAACACGGCAGGACTTTACATGATAAACACTGTAAAAACAATTATTTGTTTTTAAAATTATAGCAAAGATGGGTCTTCAGCTGAACGTGTCCTTAATATAATCACGTACTGCTCAAAACTGCAGGAATTTAAAAAGTAGGATCGCCACGAGCAACGCGCGCGGGCAGCTTTATGTCTTTAAAATGTAGCTCAATGAATGGATATAAAATAGCTGACTTTATACCACGAGGGTTCCTGATTAACCGTCCTTTAATAATGTCACGTAGTGATCAAATCTGCTGCATTTAAAGTAGGTTCGCTTTGACTTCTTCCAAACCTGTGCGTGCACTACAAAAATAAATTATAAAAATTTGAATATTAATTCAAATAACTCCAACAGGTTAAAGTCAGTACATGAACATGTTGTGATTACATTATTTTAGTTTGAAAAATATCTGCAGTGTGGCTTTTGATATAATGTATGATTTGTGTTACAAAGTACAAGGGAGAAAAAAATGGAGCTAGCTTGACACATTTATGTCTATAAAGCATTGAATATTAATTCAAATAACTCCAACAGGTTACAGTCAGTACATGAACATGTTGTGATTACACTATTTTAGTTTGAAAAATATCTGCCGTGTGGTTTTTGATATAATTGATGATAAGTGTTACAAAGTACAAGGGAGAAAAAAAATGGAGCTAGCTTGACACAGTTATGTCTATAAAACATTGAATATTAATTAAAATAATTCCAACAGGTTACAGTCAGTACATGAACATGTTGTGATTACACTTTTAGTTTGAAAAATATCTGCCGTGTGGTTTTTGATATAATTGATGATTTGTGTTACAAAGTACAAGGGAGAAAAAAAATGGAGCTAGCTTGACACATTTATGTCTATAAAACATTGAATATTAATTCAAATAACTCCAACAGGTTACAGTCAGTACATGAACATGTTGTGATTACACTGTGTTAGTAAAAAAAAACGTTTCTGGACTAAATTAACCACATTTTTCTTTTACAGTCAACAGAAGAAAATCACCAGAATTGAACAACCTCTGTGTCGTCTTCTGGAGGAAGCCGTGAGACACCAGATGGAAATTCGTTACTTCTGTTTGTCACTTCAAACTTTTCCTATTAAACGTTATATTTTCTTAAGTGGTGTTCTGGAACATTCAATTTCCTAAACTTATTTTACAATGTGAAGTGTGTATAGTGTTTAAATCCATACTGGAAGTTAAGAGAACTTTCCATTTGCATTTGACCTTTAAAGAATCATAAGATAAAGATTATTAGAATCTGCTCAACTGTTATTACGTTATAAATTATTTGGTTCTAGGATGAAGTCATACAAAAAAAGTCAAAAATTAAAAGTGGCCAAAGTCCTTTGGACAGTTTAAAGTTAAAGTTCACAGACCATCCATCTACCCATCCATCATCCATCCATCATCTGCGCCCAGCAGCATGCTTTGCCAGGGAGACACACGCATCAACATCCACCGCCTTCAGCTCCTCAAGGTGTTCACAGACCATCCATCCATCCATCATCCATCCATCCATCATCTGCGCCCAGCAGCAACTTTACCAGGGAGACACACGCATCAACATCCACCGCCTTCAGCTCCTCAAGGTGTTCACAGAGTGACCATCCATCCATCCATCCATCATCTGCGCTGAGCAGCATGCTTTGCCAAATATGGTTTTGCAACTTTATCAAGCACCTTGTGCATAACTAAATAATAAAATGTGTTTTAATACATCTTTATTGTAAAAATACTAAATTGGAAAATACATGGGTTTAAAGAAGGCAACAAGGTAGGATTATGAATTGGGTTTAAAAATTACAGCTCATGAGGTACTCATTATAGCATGACATCTCTTTCACAACATTCTGTCAAAGCCTTTATTGTGTTCTTCTTCTAGTGGTGGCTACTAGTAAATAGCTTGAGGGAACACTACTGCCACCATGTGGTAAGACGAGTAGGATTCTGGACCCCGCCCACAAAAAGGGTACAAAAAAGCTGTGGAAACAGAACTACATGTGACCCGACCCGAACTGAGCCGATCTGAGCTGATCTGATCCGACCCGAGCCGAGCGGTGGAAAAGGGGCATTAGAGGGGGCTTTTCTGGCCAGTAGGCGTGAACGCCCGCTTCGGATGTTATCAACCATACGTAGCCGTCAGATTGCCCTTCCTGTACCTTCTAGGAGGTTTAAAGGTATGTTATCACCGTTACAATGGATGACAGCAGGCTCCGTCTTTAGCTACGTGTTAGGTTTAGAGTAAAGGGTCTTGGGTTAGGTTTAGGGTCTTGGTTAGGTTTAGGCACAAGGGTGAACTGGGGTTAGGTTTAGGGTTGGTCCTCTGGGTCAAGTTTAAGGTTAGGTTGAGGAAAACAGTTACATAAGCTGAAAAAAACAAAAACTTTACACTTCCGGGTTGTCGGAAATACGCTGCCTACTCACTGCGATAACAACGCTGATAACGTTATGTTCAACATGCTAGCAGGTAGATTGTGACCTATTTGCCCATACGAATGGGGGTGATAACAGTTGATAACTCCCATTCTATGGACTGACAACTTCCGAATCCGCTGGCGTGAAACTATAAAAAATAAAAACATCCAATGATTGGTAAAATGCATTGATATTTTTACATTTTGCGACAAAAAAAAGACTAGATTCCACTCATCCATTCATTTATCCATCCATTATCTTTACTTGCTTCTTCCTTTTCAGGTTGCAGGGGGTCAGGGATACCCATATCCAGGCCGCAAGTCTAACTGGATTCTTGTAAAGAAAAATATAGATATTATTTTGCCATTAAAAAAAAAACTAAAACAATGAACTGTGCAGGCTTATGTGGTTTTTTATTTTATTTTGGAGAAATTGAGTACTTTGAAGAAATAAAGCATAAAGTTAAAGGGAGTATAATTTACTCTGTGTATTAGTACTATTATCTGCATATTTGTAAAGGAAATTACAGGAAAACTGGTAAAGCTAGTCATTTTTTGTTGTGGGTATAACGTCCTATAAAATTCAGAACTCAAAGTTTGAAGGAGCCGCTCCGGAGGGACCAAAGAGCCACATGTGGCTCCAGAGCCGCAGGTTGCAGACCCCTGGCCTAAAGAATCAACTCTAAATAAAGAGAGGCTAAACAGAATCAGATGAACCAAACTATTTTTAGAGTAAAATAGTTTGGAAAAATACAGAACAAGGCTATTTTAATTGAACGCGCTGCTCGCTTCGGCTTTAGCTGCTGCTACTTCCTTCACCGCAGATGACAGCAGGTGCGGAGATGCGCGCGTCCGGTGATTAGCTGATTGATCCATCCATCCATTATCTTTACCCGCTTCTTCCTTTTCATGTAGCAGAGGTTGCTGGTGCCCATGTCCAGCAGTCGCTGTGCGAAAGGTGGGGGACACTCTGGACAGGTCTCAAGTCCATTTCAGCGGGTCAGTGGACGACGCACAAGGCCGGTGATCAGCTGATCCATCTGAGCTTAACGAGACTTTTTTAACCTCTTGAAACCAAACGGTCGGACCTGCCTCCTCCTCTACAAGTAGATTAACACAATTTTTTATTGTGCATTCTTATTTAGTTTTATTTGTGCTGTATGATTTGTAAAACTGCATCAAAGCCCAAGACCAGCACATTAATCGCATAATGGCCCGGACCAGCCTAATCCAGGTCGGTCTGGGCCGGGTTTCGGTTTCGAGTTAGAAATGACAGCTCTTCTCCTGGGTGTCTTTGAAATATACATATGGCTGTCAGCTTAAGTGAAATGAGCAACGCTGCACTTTTTGACAAAGCAGAAAAAAGTGTTTATTATTTCATTTATAGACAGGAAACAAAGATTTTGATATGAGAATAGAATTAAATGTAAACCAAAATGAAAAAAAGTAAGATGTGCAACAATCCAATGATAGACACATTTGACAGGAAAGAATAAGATTCACATTTCATCGATCTGAGTTGTTGAACAGAACTCCTCCTGCACGTGTACACTATTTATGAGTGAGCTGAAGTGTGACTCGTAAAATGAGCAGGAATCCTGTCTGCTCCGACCGTTGTTCAGGGACCATATGGGCCGTAATGTTCTGAACATGTCACTGTTTTACTGCCTTGGCTGGAACGCAGCATCCAGTGACTCGCAGGTTAAACGAGGGGAGGGTCATGGGTGGAATGGCATGAAAAGTGAAACTGCCTCAACTCTGACCTGAAGATGGTGGAGAACCAATAATAGTACAGCTTCATTAACTGCAGAGTAAGGACAAACTGTACTGAATGTTTTTCCCTGATTTTGAATGAAGTATTTCAGAGAAAAACAAGAAACGATTATTTTCTCACAAAAAGTTTGGTCCAGTTCGGAGAGCAAGCTACAGATCTAAAGGGAAGATGATTTTTAAATTTTTATTAAATTTATTCATTTTTAAATATAACACAAGAACAATCTCACATTTGAGACCGTACAGAATAAAAGTAAAATGAAGGGATACAGACAGAAGAAAAAAAATCTTATTTTTTCTGCCCCCATTACAAAGATAATTCAAACAACACCAAAAAAAACAGACAAAAAAAAATCTAAGAGGCTTCATATTGAAGAAAAGAAAACAGCTCACATAGTTCCAAGAAAGAGAATTTCAAAGAAGAAATCTATTACACAATATTGTTATCATTTATATTTTTGCAAAAATTTGTTTTGATCATATTTTTAAAAAAATGGTCATTGATTTAGCATTTTTAATACCAGTTTCCAAATTATTCCAAAGTTCAATTCCTTTGATTGAGGTTGACCGACCCCTTAAACCAGTTATATATCTTGGTTTCACAAAAATCTCTGTTCCTTTAAGATTATAACAACGTTTACGTTTGACAAAGAACATTTGTATATTCACTGGTAGTTCATTTTTAAGAGCTCTATACATAATCGACAGGATATTGTAATCCACCAAGTCATGAAACTTCAACCATTTCAATTTGTGAAATAATGTGCTTGAAGGGTGACAATAATGCTTTCTGGTAATTATTCTTACCGCTCTCTTTCAAATCTTAAATCTTTTACATTTTAAATCCATGTTGCACTGTTTGTTGGAAGGTTTATTCTGAACTCTGTCTGAAGTTAGTATTAACTCAACAATTCCCAATATAACACAGAGTTTATTGACTGTGGTCACCTCTGTTTGAAAGTACAGTATGTCAGTCAGCAAACAAACTTCTGATTTTCAGTGTAAAATTGGTCAAATAAACTCGTGTCTCAGTTTGTTTAGGGAAAAAGAGGCTTTACGCCTAAAATAAGAGACTATTGAGTTTGTCACCAAAGAAAGTTGGCTGCATCCAAACAAAAGGTAGGCATGGGGTGAAGTTAACTTTTGAGAAGACATGCTCCCATCAGACCATACAGCATAAAGCAGGGCCTCGCTCTGCTCAGCTTCCAGCAGTGTTTTTAATGAACACAAAGTGTGGGATCTAAACTGGCCTACAGGCAGTCCAGTCCAGTCTTCTGATAAAAATGTGTGGCTCATCATGAAGAGGAGAAAAAAACAGCAGCTACGTATCACAGACTGCTGGGAGGCCGAAATTTGGATACAATTTTAAAAAAGAACAATAATTCCCCTCGTAAAACCACACTATTTTGTTTTCTAAATTCATATTAATCATTCTACTATGATGGTCCTGAGGTGTAAATGAACATTATTTTAAAAAAAAATGGAATTACATTTAAATAAATAAATAAATAAAATTTAAAAGACATTTGAAGGAAAAAAAAAAAGGGAATTGCATTAAGCCAAAGCAGTAGTGGCCAAAGTAAGTGGCCAGAATTACATTTGAAAAAGAGAATGTACATGAAAAAATTTTTTTGGGGGGTGGGTGGTGTTGTTTTTGTTTGTAATTTTGGATTCTCAATTACAATACAATTGAATTTTTTCTTTCAACCTTTATTTAAACAGATAAATCACATTCACAGAATGAATGGTACATGTACCCCACATCCTTCACAAGAGTTTGTATTTGTATCTTGTTACTGTATATTTTTCTGTTATTCTTTTTGGTGTTGTTAATCAAGTTAAAACACACACACACACACACACACACACACACACAAACACTTATTTGGCTTAATGTAGTACCATTTATTTATTTATTTATTTCAAATGTAATTCCATTTATTCAAATGTAATTCAGGCCACTTCCACTTTGGCCACTTCCGCTTTGGCTTAATGCAATTCCATTTATATTTTCAAAAATATATATATATATATTTTTTTTATGTTGTTCATTTACACCTCAGGGCCACTACTCAGGACACATTTTATTGGATTTTATTTTCTTTCAATGTTAAACTCGTCATAAACACAAACCTTACAAAAATACTGAAATGCCCATGCTGCTCCACTAAACGGTAAAATGTCCAAATTAATAACACGTAAAAAAATAAATAAAAAAAGCCTTGGTAGCTTGGATAAAAATATATATTCAGAGTTGTTTATTGGTGACAGCATCAAGATAAAGTGAGCCCAACAAACATTTCCATTGTTGTTTTGGTTTCTGCGGCACAAAGTTTGACTGAAATAGTCATGAAGAAATCATCCTTCATCCTATCTCCAAAGCTTTGTATTGAGCCATTATAATTTAGTTTTTAAAAACTCCCCAGTTTTAAAAATCACTTTTTCTCCAAAAATGTTTGGCACAAAACTAAATCACAATTTTTTTTAATACTCAATGCCATTTAGATGGGTCTCGTGTAATTTAAAAGGCACCGAGGGTAATTTTTTTTTTTAAAGTCACATTTTTATTGTGATGCTGTTATCATGAATAATTTTTCTCTCTCTCTCAATATACTAAAACAACATGCTCATTGTTAATATCTATTCCCAAAGGTTACAAGTGGCATTATGCAACCTCCTGTACTTAAATAATGGTTCTTAATAATCTGCAGCCTTGTCCTCAGTGTTTGCAGTAAAAGTTAACAGGTGTCTGTATATACATTCAAGTTACAGCTTCTGTTTTTAAAAGTGTCCTGTCAAACTTTGCATCCTGACACCGGTGCCGTCCTCATTCCACAAAAAGCTGCCTGGAAGTTTTGGAACAGGAGGGCTTAGCTTTTACGCAACATTTTGGGTTCTGGAGATCATATGACTCTTGACAAGCAACACATAAGTCAATCCACTCAGGCACTCCACTCTGAAGCAAGCAGAAAATAAGAGAAGACAGAAGACAGACTATTTTTAGCTGACAATATTGTTATTGCTGTGTTCATAGGGAAGCTTGGTTTCCTAGAACCGGTGTCTCATATGGCCAGGAATGTCCAGACTCCTAACCTGCTGCCACTGGTTGGGTTTCACCAGCAAACACCGTTTAGTTTGTTGTTAAGCACAAAGTCTTTGTGACTGTAGGAGGAAAACTGTGCACATTATGCACTGATCATCAAGGAACAGATCCTTTAGCTTTGTTTTTCATCGCCCCCTTCGCTAAACTAACTCTGTGGCCCTAAAGATATTTTCAGCTAAGAAAAATGCTTCGCTTTGGACGTTTAAACNNTACATTTATTACTACTGTTTTCATTCAATACTACTGTTTACATTTATTACTACTGTTTACATTTACACTACTTTTTATATCTACACTACTGCTGATATATATATATATATATATATATATATATATATATATATTTACTAGCCTTATTGCATATGCCACTTTACCTCTATACCAATATCAACTACCTCATACATATACTGTGTACATAAACTTCATATGCTGCTTTGTCACTCTATTACAAATGTCAATGCCAGAACTTTCATTTTATTTTATAGATATACTTTTTACACTTTTATACTACTATGCAAAAAACTCAGGACAGTATTACACTTTTGTTATTTCATTTTATGCTTATGTTTATTAAATGTTTAGTGTTTTAGTGTTGGTGTAACTTTTCATACTTTCATACTACTACTATGCAAAAACTACTATGCAAAAACTCAGGACAGTATTACACTTTTATTATTTCATTTTATGCTTATGTTTATTAAATGTTTTAGTGTTTTAGTGTTTAAATGTTTACTGTTGCACCGAGGGACAGAGAGAAATGCAATTTCAATCCTGTGTACAGTATGTCCTGTACATATTGCAGTTTTGACAATAAAGTTGACTTTGACTTTGACTTTGAGTATATTAGGCTAGAACAGAGGTCTACAACCTGTGGCTCTGGAGCCACATGCGGCTCTTTGGTTCCTCTGCAACGGCTCTTTCAAGGTTTGACCAAAACGGACAAACCACTGCAGTTTAACAGTTTCATGTCATTTACTTTGCAAATTTGTGAATTCTAGTACTAATACAAGGACTAACGCATACTTTAACTTTATGCTTTATTTCTTTAAAGTAGGAAACTTAATTTTTCCACGATATAAAACCCACTAGACCTGCATAGTTCATTGTTTAAATTTCCATCCATCCATTATCTTTTACCTGCTTCTTCCTTTTCAGGTCGCTGGGGTCACTAGTGACCAAATTCAGCTATCATGGATTTGGTCACTCTCAGTCTTACTAATAATAAAATGATAATATTTGACTGCCTTGAACAAATAAAACTTGCACTGGATATGCAAACTGAAATTTGTGCTGCCATTGTTTAAATTATTTTTTTATAAAAATAATTATTTCTTTACAATAATCATGTCTTTTCATTTGTCTTTATATATAGACATATCATTGATTGTTTAAAAATATTAGATGTTTTTAGTTTTATGTCACTCCTACTGGCCTGAAAAGCCTCCTGCAAGAAACTTAAAGTGGTCCACGGGTCACCAGTAGATGATCATAGTAAGTTTTGTGGCTCTGGACATTTTAATTTAGAGAGTGAAGGGGCAGAAATGGCTCTTTGGATCGTAAAGGTTGCAGATCCCTGGGCTAGAAGCACTTTTATTTTTGGCTTTGTTTACATCACAGTTTTCCATTTGCTACTACGCCAACAGCTTAAAAAAAAAAACTGGCAAAAAAAATTTAATCAACAAAATATTCAGCTCAATTGGGAACAGTGTGGTATCACATTTGGTTGCACTCTTGTAATTTATTTTATTTAAAAAAATTTGGCTGCTCCCTTCCTCAGGGGTCGCCACAGCGAACTAACTCGCACGAAGACTTAACAATTATGTTTATGCTGGATGTCCTTCCTGGCGCAACCACAGCCCACTGAGCAACCACAGCCCTCTGTGTGGAGCAGAGAGATGCCATCTACATTTGTAGGACAGGTGGGGGTTAAGGGCCTTGCTCAAGGGCCCATGGAGCAAATGAGGGAGGAGGCAGATGTGGGTGTTTCCCCTTTTCCACCCACATTTTGATGTTGTCGGTGCAGGGAATTGAACCGGTGCCCTTCCGATCGCAGGCACATCTTCTGCACCACTCCCCCCTACTCTTGTAAAATGTATTTTAAATTTAAAAAAGACATACAAAATATTTCTGCTTACAGAAAAATGGAATTCTGTGAGGGAAAAAAATCCAACCCTCTGTAGAGCTTTATGACTTAAATATACAGTAATTTGAAGTTTAAATATTGAGACTTTTAAATTTTCCTGTTGTTTTTTTGTAATTAAATTTGGTTTTATATTTTGAAAATGTTTTATCACAACAACTTCAGCTCAGTGTGACATCACTCTGACCTTTATTTGAGCTGTATAAATGGTAAATGGACTGTACTTGTATAGCATCCATCTCAAAGCTCTTTACTACTAATAATAATTAATTCAATTTATACCGCACTTTTCATTAATAAAAAATCTCAAAGTGCTTTACAACACAATCTGTGCCCTGATTTACCTCCACACACACTTTCATACAGCACTCTACTACAACTCTATAAAGATAACTGAACAAATCATTCTATAGATACTAATCAGTGCTTTAAATCACATTCATACACCAATGGGACACGCATCAAGGCAATGGGGGGCGGGGGTCAGTGTCTTGCCCATGGACATTTCTGCATGTGACTGCTGGTGCAATCAAACCCTCAACGCTCCCATTGGAGAGCGACTGCTTTAACCACTCAGCCACAGCCGCCTAAACCTGACAATGGTTTTGAAAACTCCTCTTATTTTCACATTATTTACACTTCTTATTCAGTTCATACATCATGACGCAGACATTTTTGCCTCCTTTCACTCAGATTGTCTCTCGCTGCTGTAAGAAACTCAGTTTTCTCTCTGATTTTCTCCAGATTGCAGAGTGCGCGCATCTAAAGTACATGTAGTCCTCGGGTTACGACGGTCTCGAGTTACGACGTTTCGTGGTTACGACGCATCTCCCATTTACTATGAAAAGCCTTATTTCGCGTTACGCAGTTTTATGTCATGAACGGAATGCGGAATACGGCGGATGGACCGGTTTTACGTCGTAAACGTAGCGGCGGAGGAATACTGCACTGTATACTGTGAAGGTGGTTTTACGTCGTAAACGGAATGCGGAATACGGCGGATGGACCGGTTTTACGTCGTAAACGTAGCGGCGGAGGAATACTGCACTGTACTGTGAATGCGCTTTACGTCGTAAACGTAGTGGCGGAGGAATACTGCACTGTACTGTGAATGCGGTTTTACGTCGTAAACGGAATGTGGAATACGGCGGATGGACCGGTTTTACGTCGTAAACGTCGTAAAGCAGCAGTGGAAAATATTGTACTGTACACGGTGCAGCGGCGGAAAATATTGTACTGTACACGGTGCAGCGGCGGAAAATATTGTACTGTACACGGTGCAGCGGCGGAGGAATACTGTACTGTGAACGCGGTTTTACGTCGTAAACGGAATGCGGCGGATGGACCGAGGACAGCGTCACCAGCATCACAGTAGACCATTAACTCTTTTTTTCCCTTCATTATGGCTCCCAAACGTATGTGTTTTTTGATAATTATCTGTGTTAGGATAGGCTAAGTGCTTGGTAATAAGTACTGTACATGTATATGGTGCAGTATGTACGTATTTTCCGACTTACGTTGAAAATCGGTTTACGACGCCGCGTAGGAACGGATCTATGTCGTAAGTCGAGGACTACCTGTATTAACTTCTATTGAATCTGAGCTCAAATTTTTCACTTTAAAACTAGAAGTCAACAATCTAATACCTTCATGAAAATCTGAAGACACAAAAACTGACATAAACAACCAGAGACTTCAGCCACATTTTGGGTTCTTTTTTTTAACACTACTTGTAGTTGTTGCATACTATAAGTTTAAAGCTTACTTTCTAATATGCGATTTTGTTTGCCCGACTGAGTTAGTGGCTGCAGCTGTTATGTGTTTTAATTTTTTTATTTTTGTTCTCTTCGTATGCCGTTTCTACATCAAAACGTCGATATTTTGACTGCTTAAATAATAAAAAATTAAATCCTAAATTAATCTTGGGCTTAATAAAAGAAAAAATGAGCACTGAAGCTTCAGGCAGTTGTCATTTTGGCACGCTCTAACATTTCATATTTTTTTTCCACTTTTCTTTCACCTGACTACGTTCAAATTTCTAACATAAATCTACTTCCTCCCAAACGTCATGTTTAACCATGTGAATTGTAACCATCGCAAACTCCAACTGCACATCACATCGTCAAAGGAACAAAAACATCATCGCATAATGTGGGATTTTCCCAACTGTTACGTACACATGGTGACATACAGTACGCCTGTTTCAAATGATGCAAAACGACAGAGCTGTACAGTATTAAACAACAGGAACAACCTCTTTGATAACTAAAACAGAGCACACACTGTCGACCAGGAAGTTTAATTATTTTCACCTTCATGCAATTTTGTTTATATGACCATGAACTTAGAAACGTCACCCCATATCTAACAGCTCGACGATAAAATCTGAGCTGAGTGCTTATAACTGTCCTAACTACTACAATAAGATATGATATATATATATTTTTTACTAGCCTTATTGCATATGCCACTTTACCTCTATATCAACTACCTCATACATATACTGTGTACATAAACTTCATATGCTGCTTATACAAATGTCAATGCCAGAACTTTCATTTTATTTTATAGATATACTTTTTACACTTTTATACTACTATGCAAAAAACTGAGGACAGTATTACACTTTTGTTATTTCATTTTATGCTTATGTTTATTAAATGTTTAGTGTTTTAGTGTTTAAATGTTTACTGTTGCACCGAGGGACAGAGAGAAATGCAATTTCAATCCTGTGTATGTCCTGTACATATTGCAGTTTTGACAATAAAGTTGACTTTGACTTTGATATGCTCAGCCGTTACTTACTCTCTTTGAGCATGTCGGTTTAGCTTTCTTCAGTTGTAAGTCGAGTTAGGACATTTCTACAGCCTTTAGCTCATAGACACCCAACAAAACGTCTGTGGTGGACAGACCTCTATCAGAACGAGGACAGTAACTTTGATTCCCTTTGTGAGTGGATGAAAAACGAGCACCGGCTGAGGTTGGAACTTGGCAGGAGAGAGTTGTTCAGATTTGGCCTGGAACCTGGTGACTTGGGCAGAAACAGTCAGGCATTGTGGGAGTGTGGACGGAGAGAGGGACCTGTGACAGATGAGAGTGGGAGAGAGAGAGAGGGCCCCCCGTAAGAAAAACAGTGCACAAAGCACCATTCACTACGCAGGTCCCTTCTGCCACTTGTGAAGTGAGAGAAGGGCTCCGACAAAGGCCTCCAACTCAACCAATTGGGTGGTAAGCCATCCCAACTACATAGAACTGAGAAAGTGGGAAATAGCGTAAAGAAGAAGAGACGGAAAACAAAAGTAGAGGGGGGTTTAAAAATTGGAGGATAAAGGAAAACGAGGACTTTCACTGGAATTGTTTGTCTTCTGGACAGTTTGGCTAGAAAGAGAACAAGATTGCACTGAAGGTTGCAGAAGAAACGTAAAAGACCCTCTGGCAACACAAGCTAAACCCTGAGAGAGCATGTACCAGTATATGTCGGCAGCATGTACCAGTATATGTTGGCAGCATGTACCAGTATATGTCGGCAGCATGTACCAGTATATGTCGGCAGCATGTACCAGTATATGTCGGCAGCATGTACCAGTATATGTCGGCAGCATGTACCAGTATATGTCGGCAGCATGTACCAGTATATGTCGGCAGCATGTACCAGTATATGTCGGCAGCATGTACCAGTATATGTCGGCAGCATGTACCAGTATATGTCGGCAGCATGTACCAGTATATGTCGGCAGCATGTACCAGTATATGTCGGCAGCATGTACCAGTATATGTCGGCAGCATGTACCAGTATATGTCGGCAGCATGTACCAGTATATGTCGGCAGCATGTACCAGTATATGTCGGCAGCATGTACCAGTATATGTCGGCAGCATGTACCAGTATATGTCGGCAGCATGTACCAGTATATGTCGGCAGCATGTACCAGTATATGTCGGCAGCATGTACCAGTATATGTCGGCAGCATGTACCAGTATATGTCGGCAGCATGTACCAGTATATGTCGGCAGCATGTACCAGTATATGTCGGCAGCATGTACCAGTATATGTCGGCAGCATGTACCAGTATATGTCGGCAGCATGTACCAGTATATGTCGGCAGCATGTACCAGTATATGTCGGCAGCATGTACCAGTATATGTCGGCAGCATGTACCAGTATATGTCGGCAGCATGTACCAGTATATGTCGGCAGCATGTACCAGTATATGTCGGCAGCATGTACCAGTATATGTCGGCAGCATGTACCAGTATTTGTCGGCAGCATGTACCAGTATATGTCGGCAGCATGTACCAGTATATGTCGGCAGCATGTACCAGTATATGTCGGCAGCATGTACCAGTATTTGTTGGCAGGAATATGCATGTAATCTTACTGTATTTTGAATGATAAACTGTATGTATTTTAATGCGTAGAAATGCCAAACCAGGGACTGGAGTTGCGAATTTGCTGTTTACTCTTTGTGCAACGCAGTCACAGACTTGTTCTGTTTTTGTTTATGTTTATTAAATTTGTTCATTTTTTTACAAAAGAAACAGAATACAAGACAATCCCATTAATGATACGTACACAATGTAAAAAAATGAAAGGTAGCAGAAAGAAGAATAAATCTTATTATATCTGCCCCTTTTTTCAAACAATCAGATTAAACAATAATAATCTTTCACCAGCAGTACAAAATGACTAACTCTTTCTAATTTTCTAATACTAATACTAATACATAACTAATAATTGATACAATACACATTATGCTAATTCATATATATTTTTTCAACAAATTCCTTTTGATCATTTTCTTAAATGTAAACAGTGACTTGGCATTTTTAACTATATTCTCCAAGCCATTCCATAATCTAATTCCCTGGACTTGTTCTGTTCTTTGTTTGTGTGCATTGTCCCTGTCAAATAAACTAATAAATAAATAAAAATAAAATATTTAGTTACAAACTAAACATTTAATGAGAAAAATAATCTCTAGATTCTTCCCCATTGCTTCACATTTGAGTCGGACCAGTTCAACTCGGTACTCGGTGCTCTTCTTTGTGACTATGAATCAGACAGAATAGAAGAATAAAATAAACATGAGTACCACCAACGGTACATGATACCGTATGCCCTTCAGTAAATTGTCAGCATAATCACAATCCAAAGCATGAACTCCCTCAAGCAATGCTTCATATGTGTGTCCATTAAGTATACACATTACTGTGGTGAGGTGAAAGGTCAATTTAATTGATAATGACATTGTCCATGGTGTAAATTGAGAAACGTCTCAATTTGAACATGTAAGAACATGAAACAACAGCTTTTAGTTACAATGTGAAGAATTTACTTCTTGATGATTACTGGCCTATCCAAACCATTTTAGGATTAGAAACATAGACCACAAGTACCACTCAAGATTTCTTTGGTGGAAGTTGTCTTGATAAAAATGAGATCCAATGTGGAGCCATGGTTTCATGACATTTTCTATTCTGAGCAATTGAGGCATTTCATTATGGACAACCTAATAATGTATTGTTGTGTGGATACCCGACAAAGTTTAGTCAGGTCCTCTGGATTTATTTTTTTCTTTTGGCTTCTTCCTTCGTCAGGGGTCGCCACAGCGAACTAGTCGACACCATCAGCTTAATATCTAAAAATGGCTGATATGTATTATTTTCTTTTTTAGCTTGGGTGGCCATCTTGGATATTTGATTTGCAACCAGAGTCTATAAAAATTACTAATAAAAATGGCGTCTTTGTTTGCAAATTACATCGTTATGGTAATTCAAAATGCCAATATAAGTTATAGCACACATCAAGGTGCAGAGCCGGTCATTTTGATATAATATTTGTGGGGGTACACATTGCAGTTCGGGACACATTAAAGTTGACGGAAAAGTAAAATATAAAGTTAAGAAACCCTAGTCAGGTGGATAATACGGTAATAGGCAGTCCCCAAAATTAAATGATAAAATAAAGCAGCTAAAACCGTACATTCCACGTTTGAAGTATTCCTTGTCTTTGTTTGCCTTGCTACTTCAGACAGTTTGTCCTGTCAAGAGATTGTGTTTTTCAGACAACTTGTAAATCTGAACGAGAGGCAGACATAAAAAATGCACTCCATTAGATTCTCTGGATTAATAAATGAGAAGAAATAAGAGGAAAAAGGGCAAAATTGTATACTTTTCCAACTTTCAAACCTTTCTGGACTCATTAGGTCATCAGATTTCTTCATTGAGGGCAATGACAGAGGTCACACGTGGAATGTGAACACGCATGCTGCCCCGTTTTCTGCAAGAGATTCCCTTCTCCTGCTTCTTTGGCCAAAAATAGAAAAGCTCAGTTGCTGTGCCAGTAACCCCAAGAGCCAGGCCATGTGGCCGCCACCCTAATAGCAAGAGAAGCCATTTTATTTTGTGAAATTCCAACCTATTAACATGGATTTTACTGTCAGAGGCAGCGCCACAGCTGGAGAAGCCAACACATATACCTGCACTGTTTCAAAGCTGCTTATCGCATGCGACCACAAGTATTCTCTGACCTTTTCTTGACTTAGGTGAAACAATGAAGGGAGGTGAGCAGAGGGCGGATGCTGCATATGATTGTCGAGTCGCTTAACTAACATCAATCAGCTGTCAGAGCCAAATCCTTCCACCGCTCTCAGGTAAACACGAGTCATTGTGAGACCATCAGTGCTGTACACCATGCAGTATTTACTTTGTTTAAAAAAGGTTTTACAACCACATGCCAATGCTCAGGCTAGATACTAACTGAACTAAGTGTTTTACATATAGTAACGGGAAAAATTGCAATCTAATTTTTAATAACTCAGATGATTACATAATTCACAAATGTCTGAATTTATAGACAAATGGGCTGGTTTTGCTGCCAAGACATATTAATTCAGGAGTAAATCTAATCTGGACTTGATAAACAGCATGAATTTAAATTTGTTTTATTTAGTCTGAGACTATGGCGTCCTGGATTAAGTCTATTGAGAACACCTGCATCAAGCCTCATTAGACCAAGTGGGAGCACAGTGTTCGTTGCCAGTCGGTGCTCCCTTTCACAAACAATACTACCAGTAAGTACTTTGTGAAAGTTAAACCTGCCTCTTTGAAGGACTATTTTAAGCTTCAATTCAATCAGAGGAGCTCATTGGATTCTTTTAAGACAGGACACACTGAATCTGGATGATTTTAAGTATTTTAGTCTGGGACTAGCCTTAAGTCTTGTCAGTGAAACCATAGTTTTTATGCTGTCAACACTGTTTTAAGGTGAACAAAAAACTAACTGGACAACTTTTAAACTTTTTAATACGAACCTCACAGCAACATTGCTCTCCTTTTAAATATCTTGGAGAACATCTGCACAATGTGCATGTCTGTTAGATTGATCCAATTCTTTCTTCTTCTTCTTCTTCTTTCGGCTTTTCCCTTTTCAGGGGTCGCCACAGCGAGTCATCCTCCTCCACCTCACTCTGTCCTCTGCATCCTCTGTCCTCACTCCAACTACCTCCATGTCCTCTCTAACTGCATCCATATATCTCCTCTTTGGCCTCCCTCTTTGTCTTTTTCCTGGCAGCTGCATTTCTAACATCCTTCTACCAATATACCCACTGTCCCTCCTCTGGACATGTCCAAACCATCTCAGTCTGGCCTCCCTAACTTTATCTCCCAGTTGTTCAACATGTGCTGTACCTCTGATGATCTCATTCCTGATCTTATCCATCCTTGTCACTCCTAAGGAGAACCTCAGCATCTTCATTTCTGCCACTTCCAGTTCTTTCTCCTGTCTTTTTGTCCATGTCTCTGTCTCCAGACCATACAACATAGCTGGTCTCACCACTGTCTTGTAAACTTTTCCTTTGACCTTTGCTGACACCTTTTTGTCACAAATCACTCCTGAAACTTTTCTCCATCCACTCCATCCTGCCTGGACTCTCTTTTTCACCTCTTTACCACATTCCCCATTTTCCTGTACAGTGGAC
Organism: Garcialebias charrua; assembly: GCA_038048925.1. Lineage (NCBI taxonomy): Eukaryota > Metazoa > Chordata > Actinopteri > Cyprinodontiformes > Rivulidae > Garcialebias > Garcialebias charrua. The sequence goes on from JBBPBX010012480.1 coordinate 22,800, forward strand.
CCCAAGTACTTGAAGTCCTGCACCTTTGTGACCTCTGCTCCTTGTAGCCTCACTGTTCCACTGGCCTCCCTCTCATTCACACACATGTACTCTGTCTTACTACGGCTGACTTTCATTCCTCTTCTTTCAAGAGCATACCTCCACCTCTCCAAGTTCTCTTCCACTTGTTCCCTGTTCTCACCACAGATCACAATGTCATCTGCAAACATCATAGTCCATGGGGATTCCTGCCTGACCTCATCTGTTAGTCGGTCCATCACCAGAGCAAACAAGAAGGGGCTCAGAGCCGATCCTTGATGCAATCCCACCTCCACCTTGAAGGTATCTGTCACTCCCACAGCACATCTCACCACTGTCCTGCTGTCCTCATACATGTCCTGTACCAGTCTAACATACTTTTCTGCCACTCCAGATTTCCTCATGCAATACCACACCTCTTCTCTTGGTACCCTGTCATATGCTTTTTCTAAATCCACAAACACACAATGGAGTTCTTTCTGACCCTCTCTGTACTTCTCTATCAACATCCTCAAAGCAAAGATGGCATCTGTGGTGCTCTTTCTTGGCATGAAACCATACTGCTGCTCACAGATAGTCACCTCTTGTCTAAGCCTTCCTTCCACAACTCTCTCCCAGATCTTCATTGTGTGGCTCATCAACTTAATAATAATAATAATAATAATAATTAATTCAATTTATAACGCACTTTTCATTACTGAAAATCTCAAAGTGCTACACATATATTGAATGCTACACACATTCATAAACCGGTGGCGGCAGACTACCATGCAAGGTGCTTTCCAGTCCTACCGGGAGCAACTCAGGGTTAAGTGTCTTGCCCAAGGACACAACGACACATGGTGCAGGTCCCGGGAGTCGAACCGCCAACTTTCCGATCGGGAGACGACTGCCATTACCACTACACCACGGCTGCCCACTTCTTCCTTTTTGGATTGCAGGGGTCACTGGCTGGTACCCAAAAGGTGGGGGACACCCTGGACAGGTCTCCAGTCCATCACAGGGACACACAGAGACAAATGAGACCAACAATAATTCACTCCCTCACTCACTTAGGGACAATTTAGAGTTACCAATCATACTAACGTGCATGTTTTTTTGTCTGAGGGAGGAAACCGGAGTACCCAGAGAAAACTCACACCTGCACGGAGAGGACATGCAAACTCTACCCAGAAAGATCCCCGGTCAGGATTTGAACCAGCAACCTTCTTGCTGAGAGGCAACAGCTCTACCAACTGCACCACTGTGTTGCCCTTATTCATTCCTGAACTCTTTTTTTTTTCTTCCTTCTTTTTTGGTGAAATGAAAAATTCACAATATCACAACAACGCATATATTTAAGAGTCCCACAGACTCAGGCGTACGTCCGTCTGCATGTACTAGATTAGACTCAAAGTGGACGCCCACAGGGCATGTCCACACAAAGATCAATTTTTACGACTGTGTACTCGTACTTGATGTCGCACAAAAAACGGACTGTTTTTTTTTTTTTTTTTTTTACAT
>JBBPBX010012480.1:34475-54011 GCA_038048925.1 Garcialebias charrua
CTGAAAAAAAAGACACTTCCTGGTTTACCCTGGCGAGACGCTGCCTATTATCAGTGATAATAACGATAATAATGTATCTTTAAACCTACTAGGAGGTAGGTGGGACAGTTTCACCGCTACATATGGGGATGATAACAACTAATAACGGCCATTTAATGGACTGATAACATCCGAAGCCGCTCTTGAAATACACCAGAAAGCAGGAAAAGGTATGTACTTTATTAAAAAAATTCTGGGGGCGGGAGGACCACCAGACCCACCACCAGGGATGTCAATGGCCACTGCGTTGTTCAAGCCAACACTGGGGACTAAGCACCCCTAAAGGTCAGATCCCAGTATTGTCCCTGACTTTTAACCAGTACGGTGTGATTTAAATGACATAATGACACATTACTTCTTCTCAGTGTGTTAGTATGCAGTCACCAGACAAACATGTTTTTTTATCACTTCCACAGTTCTTTTCTCTTGCTGTGTAAAACTAAATTAGCTCCAGTGTCGAAATAACAATTAGCCAGATTATGATTTCCTAATAGAGAGAGTTAATTATCAACACGACCTTGTTTTTGAAGCAAACAGAAATCAACAAACCAAAAGGTCTCCAAACAAACGCCTTCAGTCATTCAGCACTTTTACCAACATTTCTGTTAGCTCATGTATCAACTTCACTGACACAACTTACTGTAATTTATTTACTGTAGGATTCATCACTACGGGAGTAACGACGGCTTCATGGAGACGTTGCAGGCATTGATGCTGTCACGCTGTGAAAGAGCTCAGGACTTGAGGCGCAGGTTCAGAGGTGCATCACCTCGACACCACTTTCTGCGTCTGTATTCTACAACAGTAACGTGGATTAAATGTGCATCACTCTGGACATAAACATGTTGCTTTCCAAGTAATGTGTTGAATCAGGTCCACGTACAGTCCTGAGGATTAGTCAATGCCAGTTGTTTGATTGTAGTGATACAGGCCTTCTGTCTTGACCTTCATGTACACCTCTCTGCATCTCTTTGAAACTCTCAGTGTTACACCTTCTTGAAACTCTCAAGGAGACAAATGGACACTTTTATTTTTTACAATTATTATGAATTAATGGACACTAATTAATCAGATTGAACTTTCTCTTTAATGTGTGTTAATTCAGAATTGATCAACAGTATATTTTGTCATTTTAATGATGATCTGTTACTTGCATGAGTTTGACTTCTGCTGGTTTATTCTACAATACAAGTGTGCTCTGAAATCTAGGACATGAGTCAGGGTAAGCTGTTCACTCTCTTCTCTGTTTTGTCTGCAACCTAGACTCAACAGGCCAGTCCATCTGGCTGTTTATGTAAACAGTTTTCCTGTTGTCCGTCAAGAGTCTTTCTGCCTATGGAATTAAACTTCCATCTTTTATTTTGTTAGTTCAGCCAGTAGTCGTTAAGGAGGTGGGTCAGATCCCGCCTCCCATATAAAGGTGCACTTCCTATTTGGACTTGAGTGTTTTTGGGAGAGAACTAACTCGCAACTGGCTTCTCTCCTCTGGGAAAGCTGGAGACGTTCCGGTCATATGTCAACTAGACCCACGTTTCAGCTGGGTTACAGTAAAGCTTACTGTAACTCACTCACTCATCTTCTGGAAGAATTTGTTTTCTGAAGTTTTATTTTGAAAATCAGTCTGTGCGCTTGACCGTTGTTTCCTGCCGAGGGAGGCGAGTTTCCTCGTATCGTGAATCAGCCACCCACGCTGAAGTTCCAACTGGACGGCCGGTGGACAAACCCATCCACGTGTGTGTCCACAAACTTCTCCACTCTTATCTCCAAGAGACGAACCGTCAACAGGTAACGGGTCGTGGTGTGTTTGAGCGTGCGGGAGCCCAGCAGTCTGCTCGTGTGGGGAAAAAGGTGTCACCCAGTCTGGTTCAAAATAACCAACTTTAGTTAACTTAGCTTCCACGTATTCCTTCCTCCTATTTCTTATTTTTCATAAGCTATTAATCTGTCAAGTAATGTGCCAACAGTTAAATCCTAACTGTCTGTTTGTTTTAATTTGAATTCTTGTCAACGTAGTTATTAAATCAGAGCTAATATCGATACAAATGTTTAATGTAATTTTTGTGATAGTTTCAATAAAAGGTCTATTTTTCTGGTAGACCAACATAAGTTGAAGTCTCTTGTGAAATTACATTTCTGGCTAATCACATCACAGATTTATTGATTTATTCTGAAAAAGTTGAGACCCCGTGAACTTGGTGGCAAGTTTGTGCAGATAAAAGTCTGCTCAGACCTGCGCATCTAAAAATATAGGGAAGTCAGTAAACTGACCAGTAAGTCCTATATCTCTACAATAATGGTGGTCCAGTAAGTGTTTAAATACCTTACCCCACATTATTCGTTACATGATTTATTAAAATCTATTTGTATGTTGAAATGAAATAAAAATGGCAATAAACCTAGAAGATGATAAAATGCATCAAACATATTCTCCAAGGTTGTTTATTCCACTGGCTTCATACAAACAAGGCACAGAAATTATTGAATCTAACAAAATCATTATGATTGCAATGAAAAACATCCATTTTCCATACATTTCCATTTTCTTCCTCTTATCCGGGGTCGGGTCGCGGGGGTAGCAGCCTAAGTAGGGAGGCCCAGACTTCCCTCTCCCCAGCCACTTGGAGCAGCTCCTCTGGGGGAATCCCAAGGCGTTCCCAGGCCAGCCGAGAAACATAGTCCCTCCAGCGTGTCCTGGGTCTTCCTCTGGGTCTCCTCCCGGTGGGACATGCCCGGAACACCTCACCAGGGAGGCGTCCAGGAGGCATCCTAACCAGATGCCCGAGCCACCTCAACTGGCTCCTCTCGATGTGGAGAAGCAGCGGCTCTACTCCGAGTCCCTCCCGGATGACTGAGCTTCTCACCCTATCTCTAAGGGAGAGTCCAGACACCCTGCGGAGAAAACTCATTTCAGCCGCTTGTATCCGAGATCTCGTTCTTTCGGTCATAACCCAAAGCTCATGACCATAGATGAGGGTGGGAACGTAGATCGATCGGTAAATTGAGAGCTTTGCCTTTCGACTCAGCTCTCTCTTCACCACGACAGACCGGTACAGCGCCCGCTTCACTTCAGATGCTGCACCTATCTGCCTATGATCTCTCACTCATTTTTCCATGAATCGTGAACAAGACCCCGAGACAAACTCCTCCACTTGGGGCAGGACCTCCTCCTCGACCCGGAGAGGGCACTCTACCCTTTTCCGGCTCAAGACCATGGCCTCGGATTTTGAGGAACTGATCCTCATCCCGGCTGCATCACATTCAGCTGCAAACCGCTCCAGTGAAAGCTGTAGATCACGACCTGATGAAGCCAATAGGACCACATCATCTACAAAATGCAGAGACGCCACCAAAACAGATCCCCTCAACACCATACAAGTTATGAACAGACTCGGTGACAAAGGGTAACCTTGGCAGAGTCCAACTCTCACTGGAACGAGCCCGACTTACTGCCGGCAAAGCAAACCAAGCTCTGACACCTGCAATGAAAAGCATTTAACGACAAATCAAACATTGGTAGAGTCTAAAGAGATGTGTACGGTTGTTTGAGAACAATGATTCATTTAAGAGTCTACAGTTCTCCATGATGAGGTTCAAATATCCTGACTTGGAAATGATGTGTGAGAATTCTCTGTTAACATTGTAGTGGACCTACCCAGGGTCAAACTAAGGTTTTTGAACTGTCCAGTGATGACCTTTACTGACCTCTCAGTAAAGCAAGACATTTACTACAAAATCATTCCATTAGTTGTAATCTTAGAACATAGTCACCAAAAGAGACTATTTCTATCTTTGATTTTATTCTAATGTGACCAAAAGAATAACTTTTGTCATTTTCATGATGTGTGCTTTTAAGCTGTGTTATTCTGTAAGAGTTAAACGGTGTTCACTGCTGTGTTAAAGGTGAAATCTCGGGTCACAGAGACCGGACGGTTTTGTTTAGAAAGTCAGAAGACAGTTAATCTGTTGTTTTTCATGAAAAGGGCTCCAGCTTGCTGTCTTTTCCTAAACATTTCCCTCTGCTGCTGGCTGTAACCTTGGGTCGTGATAAGACAAGTGAACTCCTCGACTGGTCCTTCCTTAAGTCCTAAGTTTTGCTGAAACACTTCAGAGTTGCTGGGAACTTCAAAGAGATGTGAACCTTTCCCAAAGAGCTGGGGTACGTTTGGTCAAGAGCTAACGACCTTCGTCTTCAGCTAAGGACTAAATAACAGGCTGTTATGAGTCCACTTCGAACGAGCGCAAGCTCAAAACTTTGTTTATTCCTTCCTGGAATAAGTTTATCTTGAAGTCAGAGGCCAGGAGCTGACATATTCTCTGATGACCAAGCGGAAACCAGGAGACGTTGAAACGTAAACTAGAACCAGTTTTGGACGTGCTGGGACTAAAGGACTCTGTGCATCTGAAGGCTGGTGTCATTTCTTTATCAGACTCGTCGTCGAAAGGTAAAGAGCTGTTTACAAAACGTACCTGGATTTTAGCAGAAGTCGGATGGAAGTGTCACTTTTGGTATCATGCTCAAGATAATTTCCTTTAAACCATCTCCCATCTTCCTCCTATCTTTTTCTCTCAATCTAAGCTGGAAACTACTTTAAGCTAAGAGCCCTCAGACTAAATATTTAACATCATATTTGTCTGTTGTGTTACATTAAGTGTGTTGATGCGTGTTAAATTGCAAGAAAGTGAAATCCTGTCAATCAAGTGTAATAATGTTGATTTTAGTTGATTTATTTTAAATAAATGGTAGTGTCTCCTGGCATACCAAACTAAAATCACCGTTTTCTGTCACTTAATGGCTATGGTTATTTATCCATCACAAAGATCACAGAAATATTGAATAAACTGAAAAAGAAAAGAATCCGTGAAACTACTATTCAATCTGAATAAGTAGATTAATTAAGGATAAAGAGGTCAGCTTAATACTGACCCCTGTTAAAATCCTTTAGTTACATCTGGGTGGCACTATATGTGTTTAAAGACACAATATATGGTCTCCCTCATGTTTCTTACAACATCACTTGCTGCAGTCCAAGCAGATCCAAACTACAGAAGGTCTTCAAGTCAAAGTTGAATTAATCAACTTTTAATCCAAGTATCTCACTCAGCAGTGACTGCTGGCAACCATCAGTGATTATAAAGTGTCCCAAATTAGAAGAAAATACATTTACTGCTGGAGTCTCACTGTGATTTGAATATTTGCAACCAAGAAATAGAGATCAAGCATTTTATGCAGTTTTTCATCCATCCATTATCTTTACCCGCTTCTTCCTTTTGAGTCGCGGGGGTCACTGGTACCCATGTCCAGCAAACACTGTGCGAGTGGCCCACTGGACAGGTCTCAGTCCACTACAGAGACAAATGAGATGAACAGCTGTTCACTCTCTCACTCAGGGACAATTTAAAGTTACCAATCAGTCCAACATGCATGTTGTTGGTCTGTGGGAAGAAACCGGAGTATCCGACAAAAACCCACACATGCACAAACAGAATATGAAAACTCCACTTGGAAAAGTCCCCAGCTGAGATTTAATCCAGCAACCTTCTCGCTGAGAGGCAGCAGCTCCACCAACTGCGCCATCTTNCCATCCATCCATCCATCCATTTTCTTCCGCTTATCCGGGGTCGGGTCGCGGGGGTAGCAGCCTAAGTAGGGAGGCCCAGACTTCCCTCTCCCCAGCCACTTGGAGCAGCTCCTCTGGGGGAATCCCAAGGCGTTCCCAGGCCAGCCGAGAAACATAGTCCCTCCAGCGTGTCCTGGGTCTTCCTCTGGGTCTCCTCCCGGTGGGACATGCCCGGAACACCTCACCAGGGAGGCGTCCAGGAGGCATCCTAACCAGATGCCCGAGCCACCTCAACTGGCTCCTCTCGATGTGGAGAAGCAGCGGCTCTACTCCGAGTCCCTCCCGGATGACTGAGCTTCTCACCCTATCTCTAAGGGAGAGTCCAGACACCCTGCGGAGAAAACTCATTTCAGCCGCTTGTATCCGAGATCTTGTTCTTTCGGTCATAACCCAAAGCTCATGACCATAGATGAGGGTGGGAACGTAGATCGATCGGTAAATTGAGAGCTTTGCCTTTTGACTCAGCTCTCTCTTCACCATGACACACCAGTCGCTTCACTTCAGATGCTGCACCTATCTGCCTATGATCTCTCACTCATTTCTCCATCAATCGTGAACAAGACCCCGAGATACTTAAACTCCTCCACTTGGGGCAGGACCTCCTCCTCGACCCAGAGAGGGCACTCTACCCTTTTCCGGCTCAAGACCATGGCCTCGGATTTGGAGGAACTGATCCTCATCCCGGCTGCATCACACTCAGCTGCAAACCGCTCCAGCGAAAGTTGTAGATCACGACCTGATGAAGCCAATAGGACCACATCATCTACAAAATGCAGAGACGCCACCAAAACAGATCCCCTCAACACCATAAAAGTTATGAACAGACTCTGTGACAAAGGGCAACCTTGTCAGAGTCCAACTCTCACCGGGAACGAGCCTGACTTACTGCCGGCAAAGCGAACCAAGCTCTGACACCTGCAATGAAAAGCATTTAACGACAAATCAAACATTGGTAGAGTCTAAAGAGATGTGTACGGTTGTTTGAGAACAATGATTCATTTAAGAGTCTACAGTTCTCCATGATGAGGTTCAAATATCCTGACTTGGAAATGATGTGTGAGACTTCTCTGTTAGTCACTCGCTGCAGTCCAAGCAGATCCAAACTACAGAAGTTCTTCGAGTCAAAGTTGAATTCATCAACTTTTAATCCAAGTATCTCACTCAGCGGTGACTGCTGGCAACCATCAGTGATTATAAGGTGTCTCAAATGAAAAGAAAATACATTTTCTGCTGGAGTCTCATTGTGATTTGAATATTTGCAACCAAGAAATAGAGATCAAGCATTTTATGCAGTTTTTCATCCATCCATTATCTTTTCCCGCTTCTTCCTTTTGAGTCGCAGGGGTCGCTGGTGCCCATGTCCAGCAAACACTGGACAGGTCTCAGTCCACTACAGAGACAAATTACATAAACAGCTGTTCACTCTCTCACTTGGGGACAATTTAAAGTTACCAATCAGTCTAACATGCATGTTGTTGGTCTGTGAGAAGAAACCGGAGTATCCGGTGAAAACCCACACATGCACAAACAGAATATGCAAACTCCACTTGGAAAAGTCCCCAGATGAGATTTGATCCGGCAACCTTCTTGCTGAGAGGCAGCAGCTCCACCAACTGCGCCATTGTGCCATCTTTTTTTTTTAGTACCAAATTTTAGAATTATTATCTGTATTATTGTTAATAGTAATAGTAGTAGTATGGTGCTGCTTTTTTTCTTGGTAGGTTTAAGCATTTCTTTTCTTTTACACTTTATTTCATTTTTGTCTGTGATTTAACAGTTACATTTAAAAATACAAAAATTAACAGTAAAAAATAAAAATGAAAATCATGGAAGCTGGATGATCACTGTCTCGTGAAACACTAAAGATAAACAAGTTTCCAGACAAGTGTTGTTCATTTTCTCTACAACTGCAAATTGTATATGAAATATAATATGAACAATAAATGACAAGATGTCAGAGAACACCCCCACTGTCTCATCATATTTACTTGACGGGTCTAATTTCAGCCTTCTCAGAGTTCTCCCCTCGTCTTCCTCGTCCATCTGACCATTCACTCCTGAACTCTGAGACTCTTGTTCAATGAGGTGGACAGATCCTGCCGACTTTAAACAAACTCATCCCACTGTAACTTCATATCATCATTTCACACAGACACACAACCACTGTCCAGTACAGTCAAGCGTGAATGTGTTTAGTTGCATCTGTGGAGTTTTACAGTCAAAACACCACCGTCACCTTTAGATCCCATTATTTTCACCTAATAAATCTCAAGCCAGCTGTATTCAAGGATCTTAGCCTTAGTGGGGCAAAGCAAAAGACAAACATGTGAGTGAATTTGTTTCTCTTTGTGTGTGGGGGAGAGTTTAGCGTTTCCTTCCTGTCATTGTTAAGGGAATTATGCTGTACGACTTGTCAATGTGCATTTGCATCATCGTGGCCCTGTTCCCATGGTGAAACATTGATATGCCCTGCAGAAGAATTCACTTCTGAGAGAGATTTTTGACTTTTTCAAGAGAAATGATTAAAATGAACCGTTTCCCATATTTTACCGTTTCGTGTTGTGTTGTATTATTTTTATAGAAACGTTTCAAAAAGCCTTCAGACGAGCTCATGGCTAAGGCAGCTGCAAAGGCACTACTTTCAAAACTGTTGGGAAATAATCAGAATTGATGTTTGAAACATTTAAATATATTTTTTATTTTATTTTAAAAATGCCTACTTCAGGGTTCATTTATCACGGACTTTATCACAGATTTTCAAAATGGCTGATGGATAAGACAATCAGCATTGATTTTTTAATTTAAAATGAATTATTTTAAATTATTTAGCACCTCCTGCACCTTTGTGCAGCCCACACTGCAGTATCAACTTCCTGCTGCAGCTGATCAGCTGTTCCCTGTGCAGAGCGGAGAAGTGGGCGTGGCCAAGAAGCTTGCAGGTAGCAAAGAGCAGACGAGGCAGGAAGCTGAAATCATGACAATCTGTACTCTTTAAGAGCGTTTAAAATTTAGAAACATTGTTTAGAATATTGAAAGAGTGTGAGAAGGGTTTAAAATACTAATAAACTACTACAGTAATTACTACTTGTACTACTATTCTTACTTTGCAGTTTTTCACTTATCGTGGGGCTTCACAGGGTAAGATCCCACATGATAAATGAGGGACGACTGTATGTCAAGAAGAAATTTAATACAACTGCTGCTTTTCATGTAAGTTTTAGGAGCATATTATGACAAAAAATAGTTTTAGTTGTGCAAAATGTCATGCTTTATTGCAAAATATGCTCAGAGTATGTGTTGGTAATGACTCTCAGCTACTACCATGTTAAATTTGAGCTCAGTATTGTAAAACAGAGTTATTGTCATTTTTGTTAAGGTCAGCTGTCTGTGTCGGCAATTTTGCATTCGGTTGTCTCCGAAATTTAATATTTTTGTAGATGTACATCCTGTAATTACTTTCTGCAAGGTTCACTGAATTTAGTTTTAAAGTTTGAGATATTTTGCTAACGGACCCACACACAGGCATGGGTAACCAATCAGCAGTGAGTTAATTAAAACACAAGATAATATAAATTATAATTTTGAATTTAACCACAATGATTTACCGTCAGTTTGTTCATTCTTTCTTGAGACGTGTCTTGTATTTGAAGATAATTCTCTGATCTACTAATCATTATTATTATTATTATTATTATTATTATTATTAATTATTTAACCAAACATCTTGCTGCCCTGGTTCATTAGATATAAATATGTTCTACAGTTTGTTCACGCATCAGATAGATTAGTGAGGGAGAAGATGGAATGAAAACTGTGGTTCTGTGTCAGACATCAGATTGTTTCTAGAAACTAAGACAGGATTTTTTATTTTTACTCCAAAGTCTTTTTGACTTCATCTTTCAAACGAGGACAGATTAGAGAGCTTCAAAATGCCAAACAGAAACTCCATCAGCTGCATGTAAAACACAAGCGGGCAGACCAAAAAGCACCGTGTCACCAGAAGATCAATACATGAAGCTTTTATCATCAACCAGACAGAGAATTTACTAAAATAAAAACGACGCATTAAAAAGTCTCTCAGAAGGCGACTGTCTAGTAGAAATCCCAGAGGAGAAACATCTCAGCAGAGAAACAAGGACGAGTGCAGGGGGAGAGAGAAACACCAGAGTTTCACACTGACTGATGGAAAGATGAATTTAAAGATGAATTTAAAGATACATTTTATACCTTTTTAGAGCAAAGTTTATGAGTCAAGGTAAAGGCATGAGGGTGTAATCACAAGGACATGAGGGATATTAACAGAATATCATACTAGCAGTCAGAAAGAGATGAGAATACACCAGCCAGGAAAGAGTTTCCTGTTCTCTGCAGATATGAACTTCTCACCACAAACACCAGAAACTCAGATCATTAAATATTCATGGAAGCCTGACAATTTTTTTTTAAAAGCCAAAAGTTTGACGACCATCAACCAAACATGGCGACAGTAATTTTATTCTATGAGAGTAATTAGATATGAGAGTCTGACACATCAGAGGGTCAGCTGACTAAAGGTTTAAGGGTTTACAGAGAGGAGAACATGTCATGTCTGTTTATTTTACTTTGGTCATGTCATGAACTAAAACAACACCGAGAGTTTCTTTCTGCTCTGAAAGCTGCACAATCATGCACGAGCAGGTGCATCACATTACACCCCTGGAATAAAGCAAACCTGGCTTCTTTTTTTATATCATGCATATATGTATTCAGGAGTGAAAGAGTTGGGGCCACTCTGCAGGGACTTAGAAGAAATGATCAATAGAAAAGACGAGGAAGGATGAAAATGATTAGAGCGAGTTGATAAAAGCCACGTGAGGAGCGGCAGAATTAGAAATGCACAAAGACAAACGAAACAGGCTGGGAGGAAATGGACGAGAATGAGAAAATCACTGAGGACTCTGCAGACTGAAAGGGGTGATAGGTTTAGAAAAAGATGGATTATTAAAGTGGCAGAGGCAGAAAGTAGAAAAAACAGAAATGTACAAGTTGTTTTTGAAGGAAAAGACGAGAAAAGAAGAGATAGAAGTTGAAGAGTGACGTAAGCCCTGCTGGGAACAGAAGCAGAGGAAAAAAAAGAGGAATATTTACAAAACAGAAAGGAAGATTTAGATTCAGGGAAGAAGGAACATGACCGAGAAATTAACATCTAGACCTTATTTAAAATATATAATTACTTTTATTACTTCCAAACGTTACACAGCAAGCCACTCTAATCTGAGCCTGATCCTGCCTTAATCCCATCATCATCATCATCATCATCATCATCATCATCATCATCATCATCATCATCATCATCATCATCATCATCATCATCATCATCATCGCCCCCTAAAGAACAAAAAGAGATGCGGGACCGGTGACAGGTTTACCCGAGTGTTAATCTGCTGGAGTTTTTTTAAAAACATGAAAATTAGATTTGCATCTTTTTAAGTGACAATTGATCAGCGATCAATCAGGATCAGTACTCGTGGTGCTCAAGGTGAAACCAGACCCATGTTTATGTCAAATGTTAAACGAGGACAAGTTCTAAGTTGGATCAACTGTGGGAGCCCGTTCAGTCATCAACGCTTCACACACACCAGAGCAGGGAGAGCTCAGATGTTTCACTCTGCTTCGAGCATCATGATGTCACTGACTCGAGAATCGATCCACTCAGCATGGCTTCATGTCGGAGCAGCTCTGTCACGTTCATTCTGAGATTTTGCTTTTGGAAACTTTAACTCCTCTTTATTTCTGGATGTGAATCACAGTTTTTGTTATGATTGCTTCTTCTGGTGTTGGATGCTGTGCAGCTGGAAGGATTTTTACTGAAACTTTTGCAGTTTTGGACATTATGATGTGTAACCATGACAACAATGTGTTTTGTTTACAACCGGGAGCAGCTGATTAACATCTCAAAGCTCAAATGATAGCTTAACTACGGCCCCAAATCTCAAATGAGTTGAAAAGGAGGTGCCCTAGATGCATTCCCGTCTCCTTGCTGGTTGTGCTTGAGTGCCCTGACCACTGAGATCATGGAAATGCAGCTTGTGACAGTGTTATGTACCCCAGGGTTTTAAAATATTTTTAAAAACACCAGTCTAAGCTGACTGCACCCTCCTGTTTTTATTCTATTCTAGTAATCAAGCTTAATTAGGCAGCACAGGTGTTCACCTGCAGGTCCTGCCTTTATATTTCTCAAGTTGAGCAGCTGTGTGGAGGCTTGATGCAACAGGGTTTGGCTTGTTGATCAAGTGGAGGCTTGCTGGGAGCAAGTGTGGAGTTTTGAGATTGCCAGCTGAGGTTGGTGGATGCAAGCAGGGGCTTGTTGGAGCAACCTGAGAGCCTTTTAAGGTAAACCAAGTTTGATTAAGGTAACTGTAAGTGTTGCCTGTGTGTGTGTGTGTATGTGTGTGTGTGTGTGTGTGTGTGTTCAGGTGTGTGTGGGTGTTCAGTTGTGTTCTCCACCCACCCTGGCCACTTTGTGTTGAGCTAAGGCTCTTAAATTCTAGTGCTGTCTAAACAGCACATGTAGAGCAAAGGGTGCTCTTGTGACAGCTCTAGTGCTCACTAGAGTTCTGTGTGGGTTGAGGCTCCTTAAAGCTTCAGTATGTAGCTTTTTTATAAACATATTTCTTCACTCTGTCACTACCTCCTGACAGACTGATGTTAGCCAGGTAATCTCTGAATTTTTTTTTTTTTTAATATTGTCCCCTTGCTTCTCCAGGTGGTAAATAAGCATTTCTAAAAAGAAAAGGTGACACGCCATTTTCCAGCCAATAAAAACAGAGTTTTTAATCAGCCAATAAAGAGCTGCGTTCCAGTTGTCCTCAACAGAGCTTCTCACGCCCCAACCCACGCCCCCACCTGTCCCAGCCCCAGCGCCGCGCACGTTCTCGTTCAAAGGATTGGAAAGCGATGCAGGACTGTTTTGTATGTCACACAAATGTATTAAATTCCCCTTCTTAATCCCTGATCAGGACTTTTTTTTTTTCAAAAGTCAAATAATCGCTTCATCCACCGCTCTGTACCGCTTCCTCTGCCGACTGCAATGAATGAGGAAGTGAAATTGTCACGAGTGAATAAAAGTAGGGTTCAACGTGGCTGCCAGAGGCTCTGAAGATTTCCTGGTCTTCTGGTGTGCTGGACTAGCGCTCAATGGTTTTATTTTATTTTTTTAGAAGGTTTTATTAACATATAAACACAGAATATTGCAGCGTCTCCGAGAGACTGCAGCTGGGGGCGGAGCTACAGATCTCAAGTTCACAGACAACGGACTGTAGCGGGAGGGAGCAGAATGCTTTTCCTTGTTGAAAATGTTTCTAAGTGTTTTGGTCATACAGAAATCGCAGATAGCAGCTTTAAGAGTCGGTTGAATCTTTTGCTTAAACTTAGGAAGTGTGGGTCTGTGTCTGTGAGGCTTGATTAAGTCTGTTATTGGAGACACTGAGGGCAGTGTCTGTACAGTTGTCCAGGAGGGGGGCAGCTGGGGTTAACAGTGAAGGACTGTTACCATTTCTCTTTTTTCTTTTTTAGTTGTACTTTTGACCACTTGAGTGTTGGTAGTCCTGTTTTCACTTTTTGTTTGTTTAGGGACTTTTAGGTCGCTTGGGGAGACACAACGGCCCTGTACAGGGTTGGGTCTGCCTGGGTGGCGTTTTATTGTTTTTGGCCAAACTCACCTGTCCTCCATTTGTTTGAACTTTTTTCTTAATTTTCTTTTCCTTTGGGCGCTGAGCCAGAAGAATACGCTCCGGGCCAGGTGGGAGAAAAAAGGGAGGACCTCGCCTGCTTAGAAGCTCTTACTTTTAGTTTAATAAAAATGTTGTTAAAACTTCTTCTGTGTCCAGTGTCCATTAAATATGTTTTGGCTGTTTCCAGTCGTAACAGACAGCATAAGGATGGTCTCACCCTCCGACACCTGCAGCTGCCTGTCTGCAGCGACGAGGAGCTCAGCAGGCTGCTGGGAGGAGTGGCCCTCACTCTGGGTGGAGGTCTTCCTATCGCTCTGGGTGGAGGTCTTCCCATCGCTCTGGGTGGAGGTCTTCCCAGTATCCAGGTGGGGAACCAAGAGACCAGCCGAGTGTGGGTGGACAGATCAGACAGCATGTGATCTGCAGCCAGTTTCTTCAGATCCGCTGTGGGTCAGACCTTTACAAGACATCTTTCCTGCCTACAGCCATCAACATCTGGAACATCTCTTAATGAAACAAATGGTAAATGGAGCTTATTTATATAGCGCTTTCCAGCCCCCTGTGAGGAGCCCCAAAGCGCTTTACAATACCAGCCATCCACCCATTCATTCAGACATTCATACACCGGTAGTGGTAGCCTGCCTTGCAAGGCGCCATCCAGACCTACCGGGAGCAACTCGGGGTTAAGTGTCTTGCCCAGGGACACAACGACACATGGTGGGCGGATGCGGGATTCGAACCTCCAACCTTCCGATCAGGGGTCGACTGCCATTACCACTACACCACGGCCGCCCCAAGAAGGATGAATTACAACAACATTTAATTTCCCTTTGGGATTAATAAAGTGTTTTTTTAATTTAACTGAATGCAAATGTTAGCTACTCATGTGCAAAACAGGATAAAAAAAGCTCAAACCAGTTTAATTCTTTTTAATTCACCATTCTCTTGCTTTACTACATGAGCTTTCAGCACACATGACGCCACACAGTCAGCGGGTCAACCAAGCCCTTAACTTGACTGTGTGAACATCTCTCGAGATTGGAGCTATATACACATTTATTTTATTTTTTTACATCCATGCCCCAGACCACTGAGCAAAACTTTACGGTTTCTTCCACCAACATTTCTCTCACAGTCCCTGAGGCGGGTCGAGGGAGAGTCAACATCTGGATTAGATGGCTTCATCTCTCTTGTGTGCTCAGAATTCCTTCCACATCCTGTGCTTCTTTTACTGATGTTTATTTTCACACATGCACATTTTTTATTGTAAAAATTCACCTGCTTCTCTTAAAAATAAAATATAAAAACATGGCTGATGTGAGTGACCTGAAAACTTCANTATAAAACGATACGCTAATATCACATTTCGGCTCAAAATAACGTTTATTTTGAAAATGTGTCAAGTAAACAATATGTTTGTATAAAAATTAATAAAATCGACCCATTTGGAAAATATTTTAAATAAACAGCACTCTTTACAATAAATAAACTATGCTAACAATAATAAAAAATCTTAATAAATACAATAACAGTCAGAACCAGAACAATAAGCAACAACAGACTGTTTACATTTCTAACTAATCAAGTTTTAAGTTTTTGTCCAAAAAGAGCAACTTCTCCACATTTTCTGTCAAAAGCACAGATCTAGTTACAGTGAATATCTCCAGTGGTGGAGAAAATCATCTCAATAACAACAGTAGCAGCAGTGTGGCTGTATTTGTCCTCATTACTCACAACCTCTTCTTGGACCTGTTCCCACCTGTCCCTGGAAAAGTTCAGAGTTCAGTCATCACAGACTTCTTAGCTGCAGGTGATCTCTGGTGGATTTCCCTGAAGAGGAAGAAGTCAGCTGCTATCTCTGTTCCAGACTGGAAATAAAACACAAAGAAGTAAGAAAAAAAGTTAAAAAGATTATTACTTTTTTTTCCATTTATAGATGGCCTCCCTTCTCACCCTATAGCCATCCTCTCACACCGATATGTATTTTTTTTTTAAATAGAGAAAGAAAAGATAGAAAGTAAGACAACAAAACAACAATTATCCACATAAAGAGCACAAGGCAATCACACACAACCTCCGTCCGCAATCCTGCAAAGCACATGACAGAACACAGCAACGAAATATACATGCATAAAGACTAATAATATTCATGACCTTGCAGTAAAGTTCAATAAATAAACATACCCATACCTACAAATATATATACCGTATTCATACATATGCATTCATATCACATATCCATCTACATATCTGCATATGATATCTACATATAGATCCCTGCATCCATTTGTGTGTGGTTGTGAGCATGCATAAGTGAATAAGGTTCCTCCAATAGAACATTCAGCAGCGACTGTGAAGCATCAGAGATCCGTCCCTCCAAAGCCAGAGGCAGACGAAGGGGCGATCAAAGCCCAAGACCCCAAGAAGGACCCCGAGCCCAGAGTCCCCAGGGCCACCCGAACAGGAAGAGTCACTCGCCCACTCCCCAGATCCGACCAATGGGAAGAACCGGACGAGCTCCACCAGCGGCCACACACAATGACCCCCGGGGGGACAACAGCGACAAGCCCACAGGCCCCCGCCGGAGCCCGCTGCACCGACGTAGCCCTAGGCCCGGACTCCGAGGCCCGAGGACGCTCACCTCTCAGGCCCAAACCCGATAGGACCAGAGGATCCGAGCCCCATCAGGCAGCCACCAGGCCGAGCCGACACACGCCCAAGCGCCCAACCCCCGAAAACGACAGCAAGGGCCCCAGCCCGCCCGCAGGCAAAAGGACACCCACTCGGGGGCCACGTGGCAGGAGCGCGACATCAAGTAGCCTTAGATGTAACAGAGAGGGGGCAGCCCAAATCCCAACCTGACAATTAGACATTCATACACAGACACACTCACTCAGACCCACCCTCATCCTTACTCACACAAAGACAAACAATAACGAGACGTTCCATTCATAATCCCGATGCACACTCTATACCCCCTAGGTCCAGACACGTACCTGCCCCCTACATTGGGGAGCCCGTACCCAAAACCCAGGAGGTAGACACATTCATTCTGGGGTGGAGAGTAGCCGACATCCAAGAATCGGCCCAACCCTCTCCCTGCCGACAGGACACGACACCCGAGCCCAAGCAGCCCCAGGGAGAGCGAAATGCCACCCCCGCCCACGGCAAACCCCCAGGCCCAGAACCCCCCACATCCCAGGACAACCCCTGACGGCCCACCCCCAGAATGACCGCCAGGCAACCAGGGGGGTAAGAGAAAAATAAATAAATAATATATATATATAAATAAATACATAAATAAATAAAATTGAAATAAAAAGACCCCGACACACCCACACCCGTCCCCAAATGTGCTGTTGGTGAGTGTTGTTGTAAAGTGTACTTAAAAAGGAAAGAGAAGGAGCAAAGGCTGGCATTATACCAGTTTTCCCTCCACTCCAACTCTAACCCAGGCCCTAATTGTCTAAATGCATAATTGTGAGTGAGCATAGGCACAAGGGGCGAGAGTGAAGTCATCCTGCCACCTATAACCATAGTGCTCATTCCATTCCCTATATGTAACTTTTATGAGGATGTTTATGAGTGAATGTCTAAAGTGTAAAATAAAATTGAGTCCCAGGTGGTTCTGAACAACAGAGATGTAAAACCGTTGTAGTACACCCGAGTCTCAAAATCCCTACATGTATTAAGTTGAGATGAAGAGGGCGGAGGTGTGTGGTGAGGGATGGGGAGAAAATATCTGCAGGAACAATGTTCCCGTAGCAAGTCAGCTCCCCCGCTGACCCTACATCCCCCCCCCCAGCTCGCCAAGGTCCAACCAAGGAGCGAGGCAAAAGAAAACACCTCTCCTACCGCCAGGCCATTGAGTCAAGACAACGAGGGACACGACCCTGAGGGCCGCCAACAGCAGAACCAACAGCCCACACCCACCAGGGCCGCCACAACCCCTACGAACCGCAGTCAGCCCGCCGCCCAAGAAGACACAAAATCCCACATGGACGACAAGGCCAAGAGCGCCCGCCTAACTGCCGACAGAGCCAGGAAGCACCGCGAGCAGGCCCCAACCAGGGCCCGCACGCCGGCCAAGCACAGTCCCAGACCATCATCAAGGACATCCACTTAGTCCCCACCCCAGAAGAAATACTACACCCACCCTTCATACTAACAACTTTCAGAACACATAACACATTAGACGCCCAGGCTGGATTAACCCGCCCCCTCCCTTTGGCCACTAGTCACGCTCCCAGACACCCAACCCCCCAGCACATGAACCCCAAACCCACCAGCGAGCCGAGGTCCCCCCGCCAAAGCCGGGCACCAGAGCGCGAGCCAGCCTATAGCCCGGCGACCCGCCCGCCAGAGCCCAAGACCCCCGATCCCCACCAGGCCCAAGCCCGGGGACGACACGCCCCCAGAATCCCAAGCTCCCGGCGCCCGCCCCGAAACCACCCCAGCACAGCCGGGTCACCGACCGGCGACCCATGACCGCCGCCACCGACCACCCGAGGGCCCGCATGCCGCCCCTAGCAGACATCCCCCAGAACCCCCCCGGTCCTCCCCAGGTCGAAGACAGGGTCCTCCCCGCCCAAGCAGCCCCAACCCCCCGGCGCCCCAAACCCCAACCTCCCCCCACCAGCCCCAATGCCCCACAAGGCCAGATCCCAGACCCCCCACCCTCACTACGTAACGGAGCCGATCAAAGAATGCCAAATAGATTGATCCGATGTGTCGGCAGATGCTGTTTCAAGACTAATATGATCTAACAGAAGATTTTTATACTGATTAATGCTAAGATTATTTTTATTTTTCCAATTTACGAGTATGGTTTTCTTTGCGATGCATAAGGCAGTGAAAAGCATACAGGATGTAAGATTATAACTTTAAATTTAAAAAAGTTAATTAGATGATAATAATAATAAAAGAACAATACCTCTTCTTGAGCGGTTGTTATAAGGTGGTTAAATCCCTCAGTCATCATATACATATATATATATATATATATATATATACAGGGAACCCCCGACCTACGAACGAGTTTGGGACCTAAGAACCGTTCGCAGCTCGATCCGTTCGTAGGTAGGGGGTGAAAATTATATTAAAAAAAAAAAATTATTCATTCATTCATTCATTCAACCTTTATTTATCATGCTAACGGAGCGCGCGCACACATTTAAGCATGTAAAGTAGTGTACTGTAATGTTAAACATTGCTATTCACATTTACAGAATAAATAAAAATATATTTTCTTACTTTGAGATGGTCAAAGCCGACATCTTAGGTTGCCATGCGTTGATTGTTGTCGGGCCGAGCAGCGCGGCGGCCGGCGAGTGAACCACCGCAGCTGCTCGAGACCTGTGTTAGCTAGCTGGCTAGCTTCTGCTAGCCAAGCCATGAGCTAGTGTTGGAGCGGCGGCGCGATCAATCTGCAGCTGCTGCTCCAGCCGCTGCTCCAGCCTGAGACGTCCACAGAGCTATTCCAGCTAGTAATTAATCCACATGATGCGATCCTGGTCACCAGTGTTCAAAAGGCCGGCTCCCGTGTTAGCTCCAGTGTTAGCTCTGGAGCTAGCCAGGCCGGAGGTGTAGCCAGGCCGGCCGGAGGTGTTCGCACGGCGGCCTGGCACGATCGGCGATAAATCCGCTGCTGCTTGAGACATCCACAAAGTTCACAGAGACGTTTCCAGCTAGTAATTAATCCATATGAAGCCATCCTGGTCACCAGTCTTCGTCCAGCTCTCGGCAGCTAACCTAAGATGGCGTCCGGTGTTCTACATTAATTTGTGACCGGAGACCCCAGTGACTGAACCTTAAATAGCGTCCGGTGTTCTACATTAATTTGTGACCGTGTAAACTGAAGACCTACTTCCTGTTGCCCAAAATTGCTCAAAAATTGCTCAAAAATGATCAGAAATGATCTTTTTTATCATAATTATTATTTATAAAGCCTTTAAAACAACCAGAGCTGCAACAAAGTGATGTACACATGAAATTAAGAACATTTAAACACAAAAAAAAAAAAAAAAAAAAATTTTTTTTTTTTTTTTAATTCATATTTTTATTAAATATGATATGTTCGTAAGTCCCGTGGTTCGCAGGTCGATGGGGTCGTAGGTCGGGGGTTACCTGTATATATATATATATATATATATATATATATATATATA